>JARKID010000151.1:0-261502 GCA_029449255.1 Mycena polygramma | reverse complement strand
CCATTCATTTCACAGCACAAGTAAGAACCACCCTTCGTCTTTCTGACTACCACCATGGGTCCCAGGTATCTGGGTTCCATTTTACTATTGAGAGATTTCTCAACCGTCGTGTTCCGAATAAGGATCAGATCACCCGGTTTGAAATCATAATCCTCGATGGTGTCTTTGTGAATACGCTCGTATCTCCTCACCGCAGCTAGCTTCTCTGCAGACACCCTTTTACGCATCTCTTCAATGTGTTGGGAGTGTTTGGCCAAAGCTTTAGCCCTCAGACCTACGAGTTCGGCCGTCGTGATAATAGTATCAGGATACTCTACCAACCAAGTCGATTCCTCGATATCCAGGGGAATCGTAGGATGGGCCCCCGTAACTGCAAAGTAAGGTGTGCATCCTAGTCCTCTCCTGGCCGTGATTCGGTCTGCCCATATCACTTGTGGAAGGAACCAATACCATTTCCTGGTGTCGCCTCCTGTTGCTTTGTACAAAGATTGCCGCATATCCCAATGGCCCCGTTCAACCGGTCCATTTGCCTGAGAGTTATATGGAGAAATCCTTATTCCCGTGATGCCGTATTTGGCGTTCAACCATTTGATTGCAGCCAGAAATTGCCCTGCGTTATCCGTAACAATCCATTTAGGACAACCCCACCGGCATATAATTTCTTCTAAAAGGAATCTGCCGAGTGCCTCGCCATTATCAGCTCTTAGTGCCCTAGCCTCGAGCCAACGTGTTAACGAGTCCCTGGCCGCCACTACAAGTCTGTGCTGGTTCGATACGGTGCCCATAATCATAACATCAACATGTATCTTCTGGAAGATACTGGGAGTTAATGTCGCAATTGGTGGTATTCGCAATAACTTTTTCTGCCTTGCCTGACAAAGTCGACAGGTTTTCACATACCAACCGATGTCTTTCTCCATTTCCGGCCACCAAAACCGGTTCTCGATTAGTGACTTCGTAGAGTAGAGTGGATATTATCGTATCAGGATACTCTACTAGCCACGTCGATTCTTCGATGTCCAGCGGGATGACTGGATGCGCACCTGTTACTGCAAAGTACGGGGTACACCCTAGTCCTCTCCTGGCTGTAATCCGGTCCGCCCAGATCACTTGAGGTAGGAACCAATACCATTTTCTAGTATCGCCTCCAGTTGCTTTGTACAAGGATTGTCTCATATCCCAATGCCCGCGCTCCACAGGCCCGTTTGCTTGAGAATTATAAGGCGATATCCTTATACCAGTAATGCCATACTTGGCGTTTAACCATTTGACAGCAGCAAGAAATTGTCCCGCATTATCTGTAACAATCCACTTCGGGCAGCCCCAACGGCAGATGATTTCTTCGAGTAGAAATCTCCCCAAGGCTTCCCCATTATCAGCTCTAAGTGCCCGAGCTTCGAGCCAACGCGTAACCGAGTCTCTAGCAGCCACTACAAGTCTGTGTTGATTCGAAACAGTCCCCATAATCATAACATCGACGTGTATCTTTTGAAAGATACTTGGTGTCAAAGTTGCGATTGGCGGTATTTTCAACAATTTCTTTTGCCTTGCTTGACACAGCCTGCAGGTTTTCACATACCAAGCGATGTCCTTCTCCATTTCTGGCCACCAAAATCGGTTCTCTATGAGTGATTTGGTGGAGTACACGCCCTTGTGCCCCAAGCTGTCGTGAGATGCTTTCATCATATACATCCGATGATCTTTCTCAACTACCAGCCGGTGCTGTGAATTCTCTCCACGTCTGTAGAGCCTGCTTTTGCCATCGAGGAAGAACTGCTTTGCATACCTGATAAACGACTTATACTTTTTGTTGGAATAGCCTTTTGGTCTCTGAAGAGGATCCTTTAGCCAATTTTCAACATAGCGTAGCCGATCATCTGCATTCATTGCTCCTTCAGACCGATGTTCTTCAGGGTAGGGCTCTCTTTTCTCAGGATCCCATTTGAAATCCGTGTTAGGTAGGAGGCCTTCTTCTTCCTGAATCTGGCTCATAAGAAACCGGGGCATAGGCGCCTGATCAGCTTCGTAAGCCTTGCGAATTGCTTCGTCCATCGTCTTTTGTTCCTCGTGCGCGTGGTCACATTCACATTTGAATTGCGAAACATGGGTCGCAACGGTTGGTAAACCATCGGGACTTTCGTCCGCAATACTTTGAAAATAGCCCCCACGCGTGTCAATGTCGTTTTTAAACTCGTCCAATTCCAGCGGTTGCGGAATGTCCTTGTCCCAATCTCCATGGTCTTCCGGTGGAGGGTTTTCATCATAACCTTCCTTCGGATTAGCATATACTGGATCGCCAGGTTGAATCCTTCTTCTAGATAAGCCGTCAGGCGAGAATGTAAGTCCCCGGACATGCTTAAGTTGAAAATGGAACATCAAGATTTGTTCAATCCACCTGTTAATGGTAGCGTTGGGTCCCATCCCGGGATTAGCCAGCATGCCTTTAATATACATGGCATCCGTCTCAATCACAAGTCTACGACACCCCAGTAACCAATACTGCATATGCAACAGCGCTCGCAGAAGTCCATACAATTCCCGCTTTGGTTGAGAGAATCTTGCCTCCCTTTCATTTAAAGGAATTGAGTCGAACTTCGCATAATACTTCTTCTTGGGGTCATTAGGGTCTACCTGGTATATTTCAAGCCCTACGGCCATCCAGGATGTATCCACGGCCATAACTACGTCTGAAAGCCAATCATAGTTGATAGGTTTCAAAGCTATGCAATTTTCAACCGCGTGTTTTATCGCATCCATACAAGCCTCTTGCTTATCCGACCATTCCCATTCTACGTCTCCTCGAAGGAGTTTCGCAATAGGCCTAGCCATAACCGCATAGTCCTTTATGAACATTCTCATAGTCCCAACAACTCCAAGGAATTGTCTGACTTCAGAGATATTTTCAAGCGCCGGCCACCTCAAGATTACTCCAATTCTGTCTTCCGACGGCCGTCTTCCTTCAAACGAGCACATATGCCCAACTACAGCGAAGATTGCCATACATAAGAAAGCCTTGAGTCCAGAGAACGTTCCCTTACAATATTTGACCCGTTGAACTACGCGGTTCAAATTTTGAAAATGCTCCCATACAAATCTTCGTATTCCTGGGTTGAACGGATGGGTTTCGTAAGTGCCATCCGCATTTTGATACCTCGATCCAGGGCCCCTGACGGGTACGTCGTCAATGTAGGGAATAGTGACGTGTGGAATTTCATCCCTCAGTATGTAAGTCACATCGTCATGGAATATTGGAACTGAGTTGGTCCAACCTTGAGGCAGCTTTACTAGCCTCAATGCCCCAAACGGAGTCTGAAAGGTCGTAAAGTCTCTTGAATTTTCATCAAGGTCCCTATGATCATATCCAGAATACAAATCCAAAACCGCGCCGCATGCACGGCCAGCAAAATGATTCGCAAGTTCTTCCGTTGCCGGAGGTATTCCTGAATGAGCAATTGTTACAGCGTTGAGAGGTTCCAAAGCGTGGACAAGACGGACACTTTTGCCGTCCTTCTTGACCACTCCAAAGAACTTTGTGCGATAGGAAGCATTCGAAGGTTCATAGACACCAGCGTCTATTTTATTCTTAATGATCTTGCACACCTCCTCTAACTGTCCACGTGGAATGGGGATGCTCTTTTCAACCCAGACCTTGTGTTCGACTACCGGCATTTCAACCGGTGGGAAGAAATCATGTCTAAAGCTTCCCCGCTCAGCATCATTCCAGGCGAAAGCGTCTTCATGTACCATCATAAAGTGGTGCATTAGTTTCTTTTCCTCCGACTGCATGAAATCTCCTGCGTGGATTTTATCTATAATTTCCTTCCTCTCTTGGGTGTACCTTCCAGTTGGGCAGAAGTCTCCAGGATTCGGCGACAATTCTGGCATATCTTTCAAAGGGTCACCAGTAATTTCCCGCTTTATACGGAACCGTTCTGGTAACTCCCCATAGACAGGCCTTGTCTTTAGAGCCACTGGTTTATACTTCTTGGTTGCAAATACCGATGCTACTGGTTCACCAGGCCCAGCTGTCGCTGTTCCTTGTGCACAAGGCTCATCTTTATCTATACGCCAACTGGGGCCGCAACATTCGCATGGTCCCGGAGGAATCTCGCCAGTGTATTCTTCGTCAGTTGTGTCCAAGAAAACATTTTCAACTTTAGAACCCTTATTTTCAAGTTCTTCAGGTTCAGGATGTATCCAATCCACACTTGCGCAACAATAACACCGTACATCCGGATCATTCGTGTGTTTCCCACGGTTCGATTTCCCCGCCTTTTCCTTACCCTTTTGAGGCTTTACCGGCCGAACGCCACAATGTTCGGGTAACCTCTCGTCAAAGGTGAAGACCTGGTAAGATCTCTCCCCGTCCTTGTGTTCCTGCTTTGGCTTCGGCGTTACAAACTCTTGTAACAGAGCTGTAGCCTTTTTATCTTCCTTCAGGGTTTTACTGTTGGTAGACGCCTGCAAGTACGCCGTGTTTAATTCGTCCGTTGAGAAGCTTTTCCCGTTACGAGGTTCCAAATATCCTTCGATTTGGAGTTCACCATTGTCATTAAAACCGAATTTCAGTGCGAGATCTCCTTGAGGGCGGTCTATCCCTAAATCCTTGAAGACGTCTGAAAATCCTGTTTTTGCTCATATGATGACATTTCAACCGGAGCGGCTTGAGGAGCCGTTTTAATTGGAACCTCTCCTTCGTCCTCGACTTCAGTAATAGACGTCCTAGGGCTCTTAGCTTTTACTGATCCTCGGTCATAGGTGGGTACTGCAACCCTTTTTCCCGTGATGGGGTCTTTAAGAGTGACGATTGTTCGCCCATCGCTCTTATTTTCAACAATGCTCTCGGTCAACATCTCGAACGGTCTACCCAATAATATGTCATAGGGTACTCCTTCAATGATGTGAGCCTGGAGATATACCGTAAGATCCCCCAGCGTAAATGGTACATTACGGGCCAGACCAGAGGTCTTTTTCATCGTACCGTTCGCGCTTTCCATCCAGATAGCTGTATCTGGATCCCATGGTATTTTCAACTTTTCGGCGATCTTCTGATTTATAGAGATAATCATAGATCCTCCATCTAGGATCGCCTCAACGTGTTCTCTACCATTGACCAAAGGAAACAAGCACTTTATTGGCCCCGAATCCGTCCCTAAGGACTTCAGGTGTTTTAGAGCCATAAATACTTGTCTCTTAATTTCGTCCAAACCAAGCGTTGATAAATATATCTCATAGGGGTCCGGAGCGATCAGGGCGCCGGCCGGTACATTTATGAAGTCCCCGCTGCTGAGCGTAAAGATACTGACCTTTGGCAGTTCGAGTATGTCCAATGCGTCATGTCTTAACGTCTCCTCTTCGTCCATGCAATCCCCGGGTAAGATATTTTCAACATTTTGTGCCAGTACAGTGCCTGTTTTTGGCTTATTAAGCGGCTGTCTGGACTTGGTTATCTGTGTCTTGAGTTCACGAGCCACCTCAGGAGACACAGTCGCCATTTCTTCAGCGGACATTTCAAAGTTTCCGCCCAAGATACGCTTCGCAACATTCTTCACAGTTTCGGCTTTGTTAAGTTTGGGAACAACCTTGTAATTTTGCTCATCAGGCAAAGGTATAGGTTCCCGTGGAGACCCTGAAGGTTCAGGTCTCCCCTTAACAGCGAGCATCTTGTCATATTTGACCTGATAGGGTTGTTGTTCGCCGTCGGAGTAGTCATCATCGAGTTCAATCTTATTTTCAACTTCGATATTCCTGACTTCGCGCGGTTGCCTTTCCCTAGACTTCTCATCCTCGGACCGTGATTTCATGTGTCGACGGATCATAAGGACAATCATGTTTTTCAGCTCAAGAAATGCCCCTTCATGATCTCCGCCCCACTTGAAGGGTCTCGAATTTTTCCACCTGATGAGTTCAACAAATGGCCTTGTATGTTTCTCGAAGTGCCATATTTGATCTCTGTAAGCATTCATCATCCCCAATGCGTTGGCTACCTCGTTATAAGTTCTGGGACTAGGCCAGTCCTTTATACGGGCAATGCGCTCCTCCAGTTCGTCCTTGTCTCCCAATTTTACCCTCCAGTTATCACTCACATCGGCCAGACTCTCACTTTTCTCAGTAGCCACTTGTCGGTTCTCCGGAGGCTTGGCTACAGAAGGTCCCAATCTAGTTGAACCTTCCGCCTCCTTCCTCGAACGATCTAGAAATTTGAGTTGGCAGGTTCAGAACCTGCCCCAGTCCGTGTCTGAACGAACTGGCTAGATGCATTGCCGCTGGGCTGCCCTTTTAAAGCCTCCACTAGCTGAGCAAACTGTTGAAGGTCCCATCCCGCCGGTAAGGTTACGCTATTTGCGACTACGGCATTATTTGGAACCGTGCCGCCCATTTGCATGAACTGTTGTGGCGCGTTCTGAGGCCGGGCTACGATCTGCGTCTCAACCTGCTGAGGGATTTGAGCATTCATCATTTGTACTCTCATGCTTCTCAACTCGTCATCTCTGGTATCGTAGAACACATTTATTTGATCAGAGTTCGGATCATACCCATTCTGCATTAGCTGACTTTGAGAGTTTCCAAGGCGTCCAAGGTCAGACCCGCGTCTTTTCCCTTGCGAGACCCAGTAATCGTCTACACGCTCCTTCCTGCTTTTGTTCTCAGGGAAGCGAGGGATATAACGATTATCACCAAGTCTCATGGAGCCATTTTCAACTTTCACATAGCCCATGTCGATGTGTTCTTGCTTATAAGGACAATTGGCCATATAATGTTCAAGGAGCCAACAGTAGAAACAATTCAAATCTCCGCCTTTCCCAGAGTTATTATTGTACCCTCCACCGTTATTCCCATTATACTTGACCATGGCATTAGAAGCTCCTTGATCATTCCCGTTGTTCGACCCTGTCCCTTGGTTATTTTCCATATGAGGCGGGGTTTGGCGCACGTTCTGATTAAAGGATTTCTTTATTGAAGAGTCGACCTTTTCTTCTATCTTTTTGTCGACTAGACTGACTTGATCATGCAGACTAGCAATAATCTGTGAGAGCCCTTCAATCTCTTTCTTCATGGTTGAGTTATCCTTAGTTGAAAATAGGCCTGTCCCAGAGTCGCCGAGTCTTGAGCCCGAGCCGCCAACCCAATTAGAGGATATAGCTTCTGCGATCCCAATGACCTTGCTTAACGGGATCTTAGTGCCCCTTCTCTTTACCAAAGGTTTCCCTTCCTTGCCATCCCTTCCAGCATGATCTCCTTCCGCTGCTTGTTCAACTGCCGACGTCTTGGGGAGAATTTCCTCACCCGTCCTGTCTGCGAGTATCAAGCTTTGATTAGCCATAAAATTGACCTGTTCGGCAAACCTCTCATCGAGGACTTCCAGATACCAGTCAACTAACTGACCATTGTCAACTGAAGCAGGTGCTTGCATCAACTTGTCTGCTTCGTTCGAAAAGGACACTGAAAATCTTCGAACCAAGCCTAATTCTGAGGGCTTGATCCCACGATATTCACTACATATCTTTTTCAACCGTGAGAGAGTGCCAACTTTCGCATCTTCAAGTTCTGGGAACAGCTCTTCAATCTCTTCAATCCAGTCGCTGAATGCGCCAGTCTTATAATGATGAAGACGCTGCCATTGCTCGTGGGTTTCCTCGTCTGTCAGGTATGACAAGACCAAATTCTTCTTCTCTTGGTCTTCCGTGACCTTTCCCTTTTCACAGATAGTTTGCACGTTTCGAAGGAACCTTCTCAAGAGGAGAGGAGATTTACCATCGAATTTAGGACTACTGCTTTCCCAAGGCTGTGGCACACGGAATCCAGCTACTGCTCCAACTACAACGCGTCTTGTTTCGTCTGCCATGTTATTTTCAATCTGGGGTTCTATTTGGAACGGAAGCTCCTGGTTCGCAACTGGGTTATTATCCAGGTTGGGGGTCTTATACACGCCTTATACACGCCTTGTCAGTTCAGTCAGGTTCACAATCACGCCGGTAGAGTCAGGAGTCAGGGAATCACCACAGGGGCGTGCAAATGTATTTTCAACTCGGAACGGAACTATCTGAATAGAGTAGTCCTGGGTGTCAAGTCCAGACTCAATCCGTACGTTAAGGAGGGCCGTGCAGGGGTGGCACCTCAATAACCGGGAAGGCTTCTGTACCGTTCATGCCAGTTCTGTACCCTATTTATACTGTACAATATACGCTTACAACTCGAGAATTACTGTGCTACGGATAAACGGAAAACGATAACGGTTAAACAGAAAATGATCTGTGACGAGCCAAGGTATACATGTGTTAAAACTAAATAGAATGAGTCAGGAATAAAATGATTAAGTGGTCACAGTTGAAATGGGTATCAAGAATAGGACCCCCTCTGTGTCCATCGGTCGCCCTGGAACTTATCTCGGACTTCAGGTGGTGCCGAAGTAGAGAATAAGTGATATGTTGAGAATAGGCCATTGCCCGCATTCAAGGTAAGCGGGGTTGGATTCTACTAGTCTGTAGCTTTCCCCTGATACCCCACACTCCTTGTAGAAGGGTTTGGAAGACCTTGTTCCTAGAAGGAACAAGATCGATCCCTTTTTGGTTCGATCGCGATTTGATTTGGAGCATGTTCCGAATAATCCCGAGTCGGTCTTACCCGAATCATGCTCTCGGCCAAATGCCGAGCCGGTCACGTGTTCAGACGCGTCTCCTGATTTGATACAAAGAGTAGACAACATCGTTGTATCCTCTTTGTAGTGCCTCGTTCTGACTTCAAATAAAATCCCCTGAGTCAACGTTTGTTATTTTCAACCTTGGAGGAGTCCAACTAGTGCAACCTGAATCTTGAAAATAGGACCCAGTTTGAATTGCAACCCGTACAACAGCCCCGGACCAGTATGAACTGTTCTGGCCAGTGACTGCGGGTGAGCGTATTAATGCTCCTGTATAGTCTGACTCAAAGCTTATTATATCCACTCGAGATGCGCGTCTTAAAGATCATAAAACGCGAAAAACCCTAGAAACAGGGCATAACCTGAAACCCGGCTTATCAACGCTGCTCGAGGGGTGAGATTGGGTAGACCTTACAGTTGGCAGGCTTCGAGTCTGGGACAAGCTCAATGGCATGGTCCCAGCTCTGACGCTCGGGCAACGAGTCAAATGACTCCCGATTGAAGACATCCTCAAACTCACGCGCCCACTCAGGAATTGCTTCCTTACCGGGTGCGGAGTTTTTGGCATACACCTCTGCCAGCCGCTGTGAAACGGTGCTGGTAGCGCGGATGTCCTCTGGTGGTGAGAATGTCGTGTAGAAGATGCGGTCACCATCTTCTACCGGATCATCCTCATTGTCAGATTCATCGGAGTCGTCAGGCGACAGCTCAGGCAGCTCATCGGTGTCAAACTCGTCATCATCATCCTCGCCGGAGCGCTCGTCCGTGTCAACCGCGCAGATGGTCGGGACTGGACCAGCTCTGAGCTGCTGCAGGATGCGGGCGGCAGTTGCAGCATGGCGGCGCTCAGTGCGTACCTCGTCACGACAAGTTGTGCAGACGGAGGGGCATCGGCTCATCTTGACCTCTCGGGTCTCCCAGTCGATCTCCGGGTTGTGCTTGCGGAGCCAGGAGTACCCGAGGATGAGCTTCTGCTTGCCAAGGCGGGTGACAGTAAACACAACACGCTCGCTATGAGACTTGTAGCGGAGGATGAGATCAGCGACTTCCCGAATGCCTCCGGCTTCATTGGGGGTGCTGTCGACATTGTAGACGGGGATAGGTCGCGAGAGCTTGCGGACCGGGATATGGTTTGCCGCAACGTACTCGGTGTCAATGAACTCGCTGGTTGCCCCACAGTCAACGAGTCCGGACACGGAGAGCTTCACTGCGTCGGCAGTGGACTCAATCTCGATGGGAAGGAAGAGAGAGTTTGGGCTGGGATCGGCTGCAATTGTGAAGTGCTTGGGAAGCTTGCGCTCCCACATTGGTTTGCAGCGGAGGCGATCCCAGGGAAGGTCAGGCTTGACCGGAGCTGGAGCAGGCTTGGAAAGGATGGGAGTATCCTTCAGATTAGGAGGTGCGTCTTCCGTTTCGAGCAGTGCATGAGATATATTGTCGGACTCATTACATAAGACATCGAAGCGGTTATGGGACGCGATCGAGGGCACACCGCTCACTCGTCGCGGAGGGGAAAATCCTCCGGGACAGCGGCGGCAGCTGCAGCATGCTCGGCTACAGCCTCGGTCGACGCAAGGCGCGCCAACAACTCCTCCAGAAGGTCTTCACCAAGCTGCTGGATCACTTCGTCAAGGACGTCGATCGACCGGACGTCAGCCGGGGTCGTGCAGTCCCGGGCAAAGTGGTTGGGGTCGCCGCTGCGGAAGCAGCCACGGTGGGGTGTGCCCCGGGCTCTGGTGCGGTCAACCTCCATTGGGATGCCAGGAGGGAGCACCGGAGCGGGGGTGCGCACCTGTGGTGCGGCAGCTGGAACTGGGGTGCGACCGGAATCGGAGACGGGGGGAGCAAGAGGCTTCCTGGTTAGGAAGGTGGTGCGACCGGAAGGCGCCGTAGAGCGACTGGAAGGGACGTTGCGAGCCTGGAGCTGGGACTCGTACTGCCGGTAGGCCCGGACGCGCCATGCGACGTAGTCCGTGAGCGGGGGAGGGTCGCTCGACCCGGTTATGGCGAGGTTGATCGCCGGGTCAAGTCCGGTGCAGTACTTCGTGACCTTGACGATGGGGTCACTGAAGCCAGCAAGGTCGACGAGGTCTTCGAAGTCGTCGGTGTACCGGAAGACGTCCCGGTTGCCCATGTGGTAGGCACGCGACTCGAGCTTGATCAGGGCGTGGTCCTGCTCGTTCTCCTGGACGAAGCGTTGCCGGAACTCAACCAGGAACAAGTCCCAAGTCGGGAAAGGGAAGGGGTTCTTGGCGGCGTAGCGCTCGGCCCAGCGCTGTGCCATGTCGGTAGCCATAAAGGACATGGCGTACCTGACGACCTTCTCCTCCGAGGGCTCTCCAGCCTCGGTGAACGCCTCCGGGACAAGGCGAGCATAGGTCCGGACCGCGTGCAAGAACGCCCGGCCTTTGGTGCGGTCGCCGTCGAAGATGAACGGGGGGTTCGGTCGAAGGACCGTTTTTGTTCCAGGGGTGATGTTTTCAAAGAGCCGTGGACCCGGGTCCGGAGCTGTGGCGGACATCCGAGCGTCAGCTTGTGCAGCGGCAGCATCGGCCATGTCGGCGTCGGAAGCAGGGACAGGGGAGGAGGGGGAAAGATTCGAAGTGGGAGAGGCGGGAGCGCTGACGTAGTCGTCCGAGCCTTCAAGTCCAAACTTCGCAATCTTGGCCGGTTAATCCCTTAGAGAGTTTCTTCTGCTGTAAGGGCAACCTCGAGGCCCGAGAATACTCAAGAGTCCTAGCGAGGGGAATCCAAAGATCAATAACGGTAGCTACAGATACAAGATAACGCACCTAGCGAGGGGAATCCAAAGAGAAGAAACTCTGAGGATCCCCGCGCCAGGCCGTGAGTATATATAGCTACTAGCCAGACACACGTGATCAGAATCGGTCCCATCAATAGATTCATGAAATTATTGATGGCAAAGTGGGCGCATTGATCGGGCTCGGTCTCGGGCTCGGTCCAAGCTGCGTGCCATCGGGAGTCAGGGTGGGAAAGAGGGTGTCGATGGGGGGTTCCCCTGACAATCCGTTTTGAGCACCAAATAATCTGATAGCACAGGCATTACCACACACCGGAGTTTGGCCTGAATTCTTAGCGGCCAGAATTAAGCCAATATATGCTGTATTGGTCGAATATTAGCCGAATGTTGTCCAAATACCATCCGGCCAATATTTCGAAACTATAGGCTGTCCCAGCCGGATATTGGCCGAATATTAGCCCAAATATTAGCCGCATATTGTCTGCGTTGTTTTTCGACCATTGCAGAAAGGATCATCATTGGATACAAAACAAATTCATTCACCTCGTGCTACGACAATGAGAGCTACGTATATGGGTACAGCACCACTAGATAGTCCTCTCCCCCGACTAGCATCAAAAGACATACCAACGGCCACCAACGACCGCTGGCTTGGTGTCGGTCTGTAACGGGAATGCACGCGCGTGCACCATAAGTCAACAGCTAATGTGATAGCGCCCAACGGAAACACGCACGCGAATAACTGCAATGAGAGTACAGCGCGAAGGAAGCGATCTGAAGCGAACGTCGATGTTTCCTGCAACCTATGGCGTGGTCAGTTCATGGCAGCATATGAAACGTACGCTGGGGTGCGGGATGTAATCGGAAGCATCGGGCGTTCAGCTTATATCACACCCCCAAAGCCCCTGCCGTATGTGCCCGCCCGTACCACCCGCGTTCGGTTCAGAAGAATATGGTGCGCTTCCGCTGTGAGGCTGGTGTTTGTGCTACGCACTGCACACCGCCTCATGGCCCCTCCTACCCGATCCTGTGAAACCATATAACCGCACCCGACAATCCGCTTCCCGAAGAGGAAACCAGATTTCCCGATTTGGCCCAACCTCCCAGCTGGGGAGATCACTCAAAACACCTCACTTTCGCGACTCAACACCATCCAAAAGGCTTCCAAAGCACTCTCAGACACCGTTCTGACCCATGAACCTACCACAAACCCTTGAACACTCAAGAACTCCACGAAGCACCAAACGGCATTCGAGCCCTCTTGGACTGGTCAAAGGCCGCGCGGCCTCAACACCGCCCCGAGTTCTCCCTGCCCAAGGTCGCTAGGGGACGCGCGTACCCCGCCAACGAACAACCAATCGGATATACTCTAGCCTCGTGTCGAGCCTGTCCATGCGGTACAAACCGCAGATTTGCTGGCTTTCCACTTCCTTGGCTAGGAGAATTGCTGAAATCACGTAATTCACCCGCCTCCCCGGGCGGGAATACACGTGTTCCCTTCGCCTAGCCCGACCAGGCCGGCGCGCATCCCCAAATAGCCATCTCCTGGGCTGGGAGGACGACCATGACGTTCCAGACCGCAGTGCACCATGTGCTACCAACGGTTGGAGGGACGCGCGTCGGTCCAGTACGGCATAGAGAGAAAGGTATAAAAGGGAGACGCGAGAAGCGGAAGTAGTCAGTCAATTACTGGGCTCTCATCCCTCCCCTGTATCTCATCCTCTGAATTACATCTAAAGAGCCCTCGTTCACGCATTTGACCGCCCACCCCTCACTTGTCCCTGGTCCAGGCACTTTACCATCCTCCCCTTCTGCAAGGACATCCCCACCACAGACGTCCCCGAGTCTATCACCCAGCAGGTCGCCGTAACAGAGCACCAGATTCGCAGGCATATTGCCGTGTAGAAGACAGGAACACCCGGTTCTGCTTAGACCGCAGTCGTTTCAACCACGGACCACGACCGCTAGCCGTACTCGCACCGAGTCCAGTTTAGGAGCAGAGCCGTATTGGATAAACCGCTGTCTGTGATCCTGTCCAACGACATACACAGCGTCGTCGCCGTTATTTGTGGAATCCCAAGGGATATCCAGCCGTCCAGCAGCACCTGTTCATCGGGGAGGAGTGCAGAAAGGATAGCGAGCTATAACACCGTCTAGAAAGCTTTGGAATCGCCACAGAACGGGATTCAACGCAGCATAAAGAGCACATAGTATATATTTTTGGCTTCATCCATTTTGTTGCTAACAAACAGGTTTAACAAACCCTCAAGAGAATAGATTCACGAATATCGTCCCTCTCCCCACCCAGGAGAAGTCGAATCAACGCATACACACACATCCTACGCCCCAGACGCCCATTTATATAACACATAGAGGCATAGTCAGACCTAAATCCCCACTGCTTTCCAACACCATTAACCCCTAAGGGCCGAACGAGTTGCTATATCGCGCAAGGAGAACATCCTTCCAATAGCTACACTGCGGTCCGAATCACACCGCACCGTGGTGACGATACACATAGGCCCTCCACCACGCATGCTGCTCGTCATCCACGAACCCGCTCGCATCCCGGTCGGGAACGACATGCAAAAGCAAATTGAAACACACCGACAGCCGGAAGACGCCCTCTCCCCACTGAACGACACCAATGCTCCCGTGACGCCCTGGACCTTTGCGATGTGGTAGTACGCGCGCTGTGCAATTATATCAGTTGGGCAATTGACAGGTTCAGACAGAGAAGGAGGGAAGGCTGGGCAGAAGGGCAGGAAAGCGATGGCATCGGACGGTGCAAATGGCGGGACGAGTCGTCATCGTCGAAGGGTGCGCGTCTGGCGGGGCGCAAGGCCTCGTCGCACGGCAGAAAAATTGGGCATGGGCGTCAGGGATTGATAAGGGGATCGATAAGGGGGAGATGGGAAGGCACGATCACGTGCGGAGGGAATACAGAGAGATGAGCAGTGTCGAGATAAGACAGAGGTGAATGAGAAAAGCGTACCACGGAGCACTGCAAGGTTTGACGACTAGAGACGGAGCGGAGCGCCAGTGCGAACACATGCTAAGGCCAGCCGTCCAAACTGAAGATTTGCGGCGGTGCACCGAATTGTTTCGTCCGAAGACTGCTGTGAGAAGGACTACCACAGTGTCAGGGTAGCACAGTAAGCAGAAGGTCGCGCACCCAGCAAACCTCCCTTCACGATGCACCATGGCCTTTAACGGGCGTCGTTTGGCCGACCAGGAGACATCGCCCACCAGAGCTGATTTTCTTTGGAAGTCGTGCTCCGATCACGTTCAGATACCCGGAGCTAATTGACATACCACATACGCAGGTGCTGAAGGGTTCAAGACGCGTTGTAAACACACAAAATGGTCGATTTGGTGGCCGGCAAGATCGGTTCACGGAGCATGCGTGCCGCACGGAAACAGCCCAAAAATCGGGGTAGAACAAGGGACGAGTAGTGGAAATATGAGCTTAGAATTTGAAGTCGATTGGGGGAGTGGCTGGACGTAGGTGGAGGCCGCATCATCCGTGGATGGAGGAAGAAGGGAAGAGTGGTGGGATTACATAAGCCCGACTCTGGTCAAGAAATTGACAAGTCCATTTGGGACGGGAAAAGGCAAGAAAACACCTCCAATATTCGGCGAATATTGGTTGTGTTGCCTGAATAATGGCCGCCCAATATTTTCGACAATATTCCGCTAATATTCGGGCAATACACCCTGTACTGGCTCGATTCTGGCCGCTAAAAATTCGGGCCAAACTCCGGTGACATGCGACCGAACCAATGTTGAGGCTTCCATCGCAAGCGACGATTTTGCGTGTTGGGGATAACCTGCATTTCGACGGGACTTTTCGCGGTGTATGTTATACAAAGCTGTATGTGATGATTGGGACTTCTGATGGTCTATGAAAGACCCAGCCCCTTAGTATGATTTTACGAGCCTCGGACATAAAAGTGATCGATGTTCGAATTCAACCACAGTCACGTGGACAATGTTCAACCTCAGAAGATTTTGCTATCTCCGAGAATCACGCATCCTGCCCTTACATGCTCGGAATTCCTTTGATACACTCACCGAAAATAAGCACGAGACGCAATCCTTGCTGACAGGTGTCGCATGAGCTTGGCACGGGATTTCTTGTCTTGTCTGTGATTTCGTCCGATATTCAACATTCAATTAACTCCTACCGGTATTGAAATCATGCCCTCGTAGATCAGCGGTAGATCTTCCTCGCAATGCAGGTCAGGAATGTCGTCCTCGATTTTTTCGCCCTCTTCGAATGGCTTGAAGAGGGGGTCAAGGATATCGAGGTCGTCGTCCGTCTCGCTGGATGAGGAAGCCGCGGGGGTGGCGTTTGTGAAATGAGTCAGCGGAAGCCCACAAGAAGCAGGAAATAGGACTGACGCATGAGGGCGAGATCCACCAGCAGCGACGGCGCCTTCAACTGCTCCACGCGTGCCTGCCGCGCTGCGAACGTTGCGGTGGTGGGCCCTGAGGAGCTGCCCGCCGTGGCGGTCTTGCGCGTTTCCGAGATCGCCATACGGATGGCGTGCAGCTTGCGCGTCGCCGAAGCGCTCTGGATGTCGCGGAGGCGGACAAACTCTTTGTACGCGAAGAGCTTCTGAGGCTCGTCGGGGAACGCGTCCTTGAGCTTGTCTGCCGTCGTGCGCAACCGCATCTGCCCCGGGACGGTCGGGATCTCCGCGAGAGCGTCTTCGAAGACCTTTTGATTCTTTTCAAGCTCCACTTGCCTGGAGCGCCACTCCGGAGTCGCGACAAAGTCGAGCCAGTACTGGTGGGCCCGACACTCCTCATCAGAGATGCTGCCGTCGATAAAGGGCGTCGGCGGCGGAGCGTACAGCTCGATGAGGGCGGCCTTGCGCTTGAACTGCGCAGGCGGAGCGTAGCTGCGGAAGTCGGGCCCTCGCTCCTGCATCGCAAGCAGCTTCTCCACGGTAGCTGAGCTGTGTCCGACGTGGGGCTGGAGTGCCGGAGCGCGGAACGCGTTGAGCTCGTGACGGCCGACCAACGATTCGTGCATTACGGCGCCTGTGTCGTCCAGATTCGCAGCTCCACGAGAATAACGGTCTTGCTTTCGGAATCATCAGATTGGAAGCAATGGTTTGAAAACGAGCGTCTACTCACATAGGTATGCGAGTTGTGGTTGTGAGCAAGACCAGTCTTCGCGCCCGACTCGCCGTAGTTGTCATCTACCTCGTCCCCGTAATTGCGTCGGAGGTCGTAGAGGGTCATTTCTGTATTGAGATGAGTGGAGTGCGAGTACGCGTACGGAGGAACGTACTGATCCCAACCTGTTTCGTGGCGACCTGTACGGAGTCGGTGATCCCGGGCGACCTCATCGGCACACCGGTTTGGCAGCCCGCCTGGCCGCCAATCTTGCCGCGAAGGAAGACAGGTTGATCGAGGGTGTATGGTTCCCAGAAGATCTGCGCTCCCTTGTACGCGAAGAGCTCGTCCAGGGTCTTGATACCCAGAATGAAGCCCCGCTTCAAACCCAGGAGGAGGATGGGGACGACGGCCTCAAAGATCACGTTTTCGGGGCGCTGGGCAGGCCTGAGATTCGCCTCGAGCCTAGGCATGACAAGAAAGGTCAGCGTGTATTGACGAGCACGACAGAAACCAACCTCTTTGCAGCAATCAGATTGTACCCTTTGAGCGCCGTAAACGAGTACCCGGAGTGGTAGGAAGCCTCCGATTCGACCATGATAACAATGTCCTAGAGTAGCCGAACTCAGCCGCCAATATTGTAATCGAGAAGAGGAGATATACCTTCCACTTGAAGAACTTGCCGTCTTGCAAGTACTCTTCAGTTGCTGGCCCGAGGCAGCCTGGACGAACACCCGTCATGAACACAAGTTTCAGGGCGGCGTCGGTCTGGATTGTCTATGCGGTCGTGGTTGAGTTTAGCGCGCAGAGGCCGAACAAAAGACGAACCCATTCCAAATCGTCGCAATTTGCGTACATGGCTTCAGTGATGATTCGGATTTCTTCCCGTCCGCAGAATTGTTTCTGATCTTGTAGGACCTGCAGCTTGTGGGTAACCGTAAGGTAGCCGGAATGCTGGCAAAGTGCAATGTAGAGGTGGTCATTGAGCATCTTGATGCCGTTCTCGATGTGCTTGTTGATCTGTTTGGAGCTGAGGTTAGGGATTGAGTGATAAACATGTGCACGTACGACTCGTATCAAACGCAAGCGCCAGGCCTTCAACGTCGAAAAGGTGACGTGGGTGGCGCCCAGTTTCGCGCGCTTGGGGCATGGCTTTGTCCCTTTGACCTTGGCACTCAACCACGTCTTGAGAACACCTGGTTCGTGTTCAGCAAAAGGATAGACGCGCGATGAAAGAAAAAAGGAACTGACGCGTCAACTCTGCCACGCTCTGCTCCCATACATTTCCCTCGTTCCCTTCGCCTGCCCAAAAAGCCTCTACCTCTTCCCTCGTCTCCTCCCGAGTCTTGATGGTGGTCGCACCCAGCTCCTCCCATTGTGCAGAAAAGTCGACCTCCTCCGCGACGCGCGCTTTCTCCTCGTCGGACAGCTCGAAGTAACGTGTCGCCGCATCGAGGCGTGAGGGTCGGGAGGCCATGGTGAGGCGAGAGAATGCAGAGGGTCATCCAAGAAGCCAAGAAATAGTGTACACAAGAAAAGACGCGTTCCAAGAAAGTGGGAGAAAGCAAAAGGCGTCGTGTTTGTTTGTTTGTTTGGATCGACTTATATAAGCAGCCCTATCAGACCAAGATCAGACATATATTTATCGTCGATTCATTTGTGGACAAAAAAAAGCTACGGGAGGTGCCAAGAAGTTCATGCTATTGATAAAGTGCAAGTTACAAAAGGAATGCTCAAGAACTAATGCATCAGACAGCGTGACGACGAGGAATGTGTATGCGAAGGGGAAGAGTGCGGATGCGGATGATGAAAATGCGTACGGACAAGGTGGGTCCAAAACTAGTGCAACTACTGCTGTCCATCCTCCTCCTCGTGGGTCTGGGTCGGCGAGCCCGGCGTCTCTTCAACGAGAGCGGGATCTCCGAGGAGCATGGTCGACGACGTCGTCGCGGCGCCGGCGGGGATGGGTTCGGTGGACGTGCTTGCGGCATCGGCGGTGCTTGGGCTGGCGTCGGCCGTTGAGTCGTCCACGGGGGAGCGCAAAATTTTGCCGATCAGCCAAAGGGACTTGAACGGAGCCGGTAGAGGCGGGTGCTCGGGTGCCTCGCCCAACTGGAAACGCGGACGTGGGCCCTTTGGAATGATTCCCTGGTCTTCCAAGGGGATGGCATGCTCCAAGGCGAGGATGTCGATGAGTTCGAGGGCGCGGGTGCCGACCTCCGTCATTGTGAGGTAGAAGTCGGCCCTGGCCTCTTCAGCGGCGGCTATTCTGGAGCTGGTGGCGAGGTCGAGGTCGGCGCGCCATTTGGCGACGCTGGCGTCAGCGGCGATGGAGACTTGATCCTGCTCCTCATCAGCGCAGGCCGCGACAGAATCAAAAGAGACGCACCGAAAGGATGGGGGCCGACCTTGCCGCTGGCTTTGACACGGCTCCGGGGTTCTTTTTCACGACGGTCTTACGGGGTTTGGGCTGAAAGTGGAATGAGTGGACATCTGTATTGTTTGAGTGAATCGATTTTACCTCCGTCGTAGTCTTGGGTTTCTTGCCGCCGCTTGCCACCGTTTCTTTTTGCGCGGTCGTTTTAGGTTTCGCCGAGGTATTCTACAGAGAACGGATCATTGGATGGGGCCAAAAAAAAAAGAGGAACTGATATACCCTGCCTTTCTTCTTCGGCTGCGTCCGCCGCGTCAGGAAAAAGAGAGCAGATGGGTCCTAGAGACTCACCGGCTCGTCGTCGTCATCTTCAGCGCTACTTTCTTCCCCAGAGACGGGGTTGAAGGTCCCATCGTCGTCTTTCGCGTTGTCGGTCTTCGCGTCGTCGCCCTTGTTTTTCCTTTTGCGGCCTGTCGCCTGGTTGTGGTAGTGTGAGGTTGTGTGGGGGCAGATGGATGCGGAGCGAACCGTTTTCAGAGACTCCTCGTCCACCGCAGCAGGGCTGTCGTCGGTCTTTGAGTCGTGATCCTTGGTCTTTCTTTTCCCGCCTTTCGTCTGGTTATGTTAGTGTGAGATTGCGTGGAGGCAGATGGATGAAGAGCGAACCTTCTTGGGGGACTCCTCGTCGACAGCGGCTGGGCTATCCTTCCAGACGAAAGGCATGAGCTTTGCGAGGATGGACAACGGGAGATTTTTTACCTGGCGGACGAGTTGGGGTTGTACTGTCGCCTAAACTTGTGTTAGTGTCAGGTAGAATGTGGACGATCTTGCACGTACTCGACGGGTACGCGTGGACGATCTTGCAGACATGGTGGAAGAGGGAAAGGTGTGGGGCTGGCGTGACTGTGACGAAAGCGATGGCAGGGAAGGATCAGAAGAAAGTTCTCACCTTACTCACAAGGGCGTGCTTGGTGAGCGCGTTGAAAAACGAACGTTGCGCAGGATGAGTTCTTGATAAAATATGTTCGCACTGAAAAAATGCGGCCATGTAATATTTACCGGATTAGGAAGAGTCTTACGCGCGAGCGGAGCTTCGAACCAGCTGCTTGCGGTGCAATGAGAAGAAGAAGATGAAGGAAAAGGAAGAAAGGCTGGTCCCATTGAATGCAGTTTGTGTGAGTTGCCGCTGCAATACACGGATTCGCGAGTGTTGCCAAGCTTGTGAGCGAGAAAAGATGAGAGAACGAGTGGGCTGCAAAAAGAGGTACATGGTGCGAATCGAACGGTGATCCGCAGCAAAGCCTTGCGTTGGTTATCGGTCCTTGACGTGGTTAAAAGCAAGGTAAGATAAATGGTGCGGCACGAAGACTAGGGAAAGGAGGCTTGAGGAGCCCTTTAGTACAGCTGGGCTTGGGAACGCGTAGATTGACGGCTGGAAACCAGGAGTGCGATGTGTTGAACCAAACGGGGTTGAATACGTAAAAGACATGGAGGCGACTGGAGCGCGCCGTCGCCAGGAATGGTCGGCGGGAGACGAGGGGGGCGAGCCGGCGAGCTTTAACGCAGATTGGGTGCGACGGACAACGCGACTTGACTGGAGTGTGGGGAAGTCACCAAGAAATGGTGTTGAATGCACAAGACAAGGGAGGCGACGAGACCGCAGCGTCGCCAGCACTGGTCGGCGGGAGCGGGACGACGGGACGACGGGACGGCGATGAGCGTGACGCAGATCGGGCGGGAGGGTATGGGCAAAGGAAGCGGGACGACAGGACGTGACAATGTACACGTGCAAAAGCGGAATGATCCGGGTGCCAGGAGTTGCCGAGAGGCGGGGTGATGGCGGGGACGACGGTGAGCACGACGGTGAACGCGGTGGGCACGACGGTGAGGGGGGCATTGACAGCGGCGAGGCGAACATTGACAGCGACGGAGAGGGGTCGATATGAAAAATTTGATGGTGGCGGTGCAGACGGCGGGCGCACGGTGTGCGGGGGTGCGCGCCTGCGGCGCTGATGAGGGCATGGAAGCAAAGTAATGTTTTTTTGTTTGCTTTCGCTGTACACGCTTCTGGCGTGTTTCTTCTTGCAATCTCGTAACAGATATTTACAATCCCTAGTCCGCCGGCGGTCCAATTCGTACGTTTCAGCGTACCTGGGTTACTAACCCGGACTTTGCTCTGTAAGGAGGGATATACACTGTTTTCTTGCCCGGAATGCGGAGTCCGATTCCAACACTTGTCAATGCTTCGGCTGATGCTGCATGTGGGCATCCGTTTTGAGCACCAAATAATCTGATAGCACAGGCATTACCACATGCGACCGAACCAATGTTGAGGCTTCCATCGCAAGCGACGATTTTGCGTGTTGGGGATAACCTGCATTTCGACGGGACTTTTCGCGGTGTATGTTATACAAAGCTGTATGTGATGATTGGGACTTCTGATGGTCTATGAAAGACCCGGCCCCTTAGTATGATTTTACGAGCCTCGGACATAAAAGTGATCGATGTTCGAATTCAACCACAGTCACGTGAACGATGTTCAACCTCAGAAGATTTTGCTATCTCCGAGAATCACGCATCCTGCCCTTACATGCTCGGAATTCCTTTGATACACTCACCGAAAATAAGCACGAGACGCAATCCTTGCTGACAGGTGTCGCATGAGCTTGGCACGGGATTTCTTGTCTTGTCTGTGATTTCGTCCGATATTCAACATTCAATTAACTCCTACCGGTATTCAAATCATGCCCTCGTAAATCAGCGGTAGATATTCCTCGCAATGCAGGTCAACAGCTTTTAGGCATGCAGTATGTTTGATATATAAGCTTTTTTTTGTCGTTGTTCATGGCTCAACACTGGTATCCCATTACCCCCGCTCAAATCTACAACTCGACTGCCTCTTGGCCCAGTTGGTGAAGGCGCACGACTGTTATGAATTGGACCGCTAACATTTCATCGTGAGATCGCAAGTTCGAACCTTGCAGGGGCAGCTAAGTGATGATGATGACAACATTTTTTCCGGTGGCTGATGGTTGACGCAACGCTTAAGGGAACTCTGCACTGCGGGCAAAACCCACCTGACGTTTTTTGGCTTCGCTGCTAGGACATGCAAAGTCTGACTCAATGCTCAACGGTCATTGGTTGTACAAGGTCAACATTCGAGTTCATTTCACTCACACTCACATCCCGGGAAACTCAAACCTCTCGCAACACGATCATGCCCTCGTAGATTAGTGGTAGATCCTCCGCCTATAATAGGATGTGAAAGACAATGAAAGGTGAATAACGCGGGTTCGACACCCACCGAGGGAGTTTGCTAGATATTTGTCATTTTTTACCCTTTCAACTGCCCTTTCTTTTTTCCTTTTGGGGCCCCCGCTCAATTTTGGAACCCGTCCTCCTCCGTTTGAATCCCCTTTTCTTCGGGGCTCACTTGTCATACACGAACGGATTCCGAGTCCAATCCTTTAGATTCCTTCACACTCCCGGGAACTAACTTGGGGAAACCCAACCCTCCTACCAAGGGATCAAGCCCTCGTAGATTAGCGGCAGATCTTGCACTCTCAATACTTATAATAGTAGCCCGTGAATTATGTGGACGACGTGGGTTCGACTCCCACCGAGCGCGTATGCTTTGGAGCAATATTTTTTTCTCCTTCAACTCCCTTGCCTTTCTTTTGGTGCGCTCGAAATCCGTCCCTTGTTTGTTGGATCCCCGGGCCCCAGCCTACATGGAGTTCGAGTTCAGCACTCCCAGCAAACCACTTGACAAAAGTCAAGCCTCCTCCAACCTATCAGGCCCTCGTAGATCAACGGTAGATCATCCCCCCTGAATTGGTGTTTCAAGTGGTTTTTCAGTGGACGACGTGGGTTCGACTCCCACCGAGGGCGTCCCCCCGCACACGCGATTTTTTCTATACTGTTTTGCTCGTCCTAATGCATTTTTTCACTTGTGTAGGGAGAAAGGAGGCTGCGGGGTCGCGTAGAAGAAAAGAACATGGAACGGAAACGCACGGCGCCTTCATTCATATCTACGTTTTCTACAAAATCTACACAGGCGGGACGGTAAGTACGGCTACACGGGTCAATTTTTTCGTCAAATGATAAAGTAATAAAGAGTATATACAACCAACCGCTGGAGGGTTGGACGGCGCACGCGCCGCTGCTGGAGTGAGGAGGACGCCAGGTCCTTGATTCGGTTGGGCGCTGGGCTCAGATGTTGAGAGGGGAAGAGGATAGATGCCGCGTCCGGACGCAAGTCCACGATTGTGGTAATACACGAGGAATGAGGTGAAAGAAAAGAGAGCAAGAATCGTCCCGGCGATGTGAGAGCCGGAGGAGGGAGGTGAGGGAGAGGATGCGGCGGCTGCGTGCGCCTATCGTTGGCGAATCGTTGACGTGTCGTTTAGGTAAGGGGGTGGTGTGCGGGGGTGAGGAGTCGGTGAGGATACGACACGCGAGGAAGGGCAGGAAGAGGAAGGCGCTCAAAACGGCGCCCTGCTCCCCGGCCCGCCGAGGCGGTGCAGATGACGCGCGCGTGCTCCTTCCCCTCCAACTTCTCCGTGTCTCCCTCCGCCGGCGCGTGCTGGTCCTCCTCCGCCTCGGATCGCGCTGATCGCGCCTCCAAATCAGCAGCGTCCGCGAGTCCGCGCCGCCGCCGCGACGCGTGGCTCGTCTTGCACGTCTTTGGCGAGGCGGTGGATTTGGGGCGGAGGTGGAGGCGGCGTGTGTGGAGATGTGCCTAGAGGTGTGCGTGGCGGCGGCCTTGGTAGTTTTGGAAGACGCGGCTGCTTTGCTGGAAACAGCGCCTTTGGTAGTCTTCGCCGTCGCGGCTGCCTTAGTCGTCTTGGAAGACGCGGCCTTGCTGCTCGACGCCGCCGCGCTCCCACCCGTCACGAACGCCGCAACCTTCGGCCCCGGGAACACATACTCCCCCGCCGGCAAATCATACACATCCACCAGAATCCCATTATCCGTGCCCTGATACGCGCCCGGCAGCTTTACGAGCTCGCTCGCAGCGGGTTTTCCCGTGCCGGAGCCGGAGACGCGCAGCTGGGCGCAGGCGGGGTAGAACTCGGCGCCGCCGGGGGTCTGTGCGGTGTGGAGGGCGATGATCTCGAAGCGGAGGAGGTAGTTGCCGGGGGCGAGCGTGGGGGGGAGGGTGAGCGTGGCGGGGGCGCCGGTGTCTGCGTGTTGGTGAGTCTTTGCGTCGCAAGGGGCGAGAAAGAAAGCGGGAAGGAAGGGGAAGAGAAAAGGAACGCACCAAGCTTCGCCTGCGCCCACGTCCCATCCGCACCCACCCCCTGCTCGGCAATCTTGAACCACTCCGCCTCGCTCGCGTTAAACCCTTCCCCCTTACACGCTTCCTCACTCCCGCACTCCGTCATATACACCATCATCGGCCCAACATCATGAAACCACCGCCCCCCCTCTGCCAACGTCTTCCACCCCAACTTAATCACATCCCCGGGCTTGGCGGCGGCGAGCTGCGTCGCGGGCGCCGCGCTGCGCCCGCACGTGAGGTCTAAGGAGCGGGGGTCTTTGATGGGGAGGTTGTTGGCGATTTGGCGGATGGGGGAGGGGGAGGAGGTGGAGGAGGTGGAGGAAATGCCGATTTGCTCGACGGGGGCAGGGCCTGTGTGGGAGGTGGAGGCGACGGTGAGAGTGCCGAGCCAGCCGTGCGCGAGTGTCGAGGCGATGAGCGAGAGGGAGAAGAGGATCTGAGCCACGGCGGCGGTGAGAGTGAGGGATTTCATGGGTGCGTGGTGTGCGAGCACGGTGAGTGCGTTGCGACTCGCGAGTTTACGTTGAGAGTGAAGAGCACGGTGAGTCGAGAGCACAGTGAGTCGAGAGCGCGGTGAGTTCCGAGCGCGGTGAGTTCCAAGAGAAAAGACGGTGGAGAGGGAAAGGAAGGAAGGAAGAGGAGAACAAGCACGCCGCACGCGGGCAAATATCAACCCACGCGGGTTGTTTACAGGTTAGTACGTGTGTTTGTTTGGACGCCGCGCCCTTCTTGCTTCATTGTTGTCTTACTCATTCAACGGTGCCTGAGGGGCCTGGCTAATACAATCTTTCAAATTTCGAATGCAGATATAGCGATCCGCCAAGGCGCGGCCCCTTTGGAGCTTTGTCTTGGAGTCCGACGCTTACGCGCCGCCTTTGAATTCTCCTCCCTTCCGCATCTCACCGTATTCCTCTTTCTTGAACTCAATCAACCACATCGGACCTCCTATTTCTCGCCTGAACTCTCAAGATCTCAATCCTGATCTTGATCCCCGCTCCGTCGACAGATCCTGTCTAGATCTCGGCCTTTCCGTCTCGGCCTTTCCGTCTTTGTCTTGGCTTTGTCTCCGTCCTTCTCAATCTGGTCTAATCTGGTGGTCCTTTGTTCCGGCGCTGGTGCCGTAAAGTACGTTCAATCTTTTCATGGCGCAGGACCGTCCTTCTGGTCCTCCGTTCCGGCGCTGGTGCCTTACGGTGTAAAGTACGTTCAACTGGGAAGTATCTTCTCATGGCAACTGCGCGAAATTCTTTGCGACAGGGCTTTGCGATTTGGCGATTTTTGCAATGGGGAGTGGGTGGAGCCTGCTGCTTGATGGCCGTCTACCCGTGGAGCTGCGACTCGGAATTGGGTTGTCGCGTGGAGCTTGCTGGATTTCCCTTTCACAACTATCACCGACTCTTGCATGCTGTTACAGTCCACTTGGGGGAGGCGAACCTTCCGATCGCTACTTGGGACTTTGGAGCCCGCGTATCGGGTATCTCTAGTAAACGGACGATGCTCCACATCAGTCCACATCCGACACCTGACAGGCCCAGTGACATTCGACATCCGACAATTCAAACAGCCAGTCTACAAGCCCAATCGACGAATATCCTCAACCCTTGCGATCTCTAATCCATCAAAATCCGGAGTGGGGCCTCTAGCCCGAGTTGTTCTTCTCCCAGTCAAGTCCAATTTCAAAATACACTTGTCTTTCGGTGTCGCTTGCAGATCCGGCGGCCCACTCGAAAAGATAAGTCAAGGCCGTTTACGGTTTCACTCAATTTCCGGGTTAATTCTGCCGGCTCAAATTGATTTCACTTTCGCTCGCTTGAATGGAGTATGGAAAAATAGTAAACGGTAACCTGAAGCGGATGAACCCTTGGAAACCTGAAATCCTTTGAAGTTTGGACTCGGCCGATTTACCTATCACGAATGTCCCGAGCAGCGCCTCAGCGCTTGAAGTTCCTCCGAGCCTCGCACTTGGCTCAAGGCCAACTTCGCAAGCGTGCAATCCCGCCTCTCGTCTCCCTCCCGAGCAGCAGTTCGACTAGGAGCAGGCCGACGAAAACCCGGCATCAGCTTTCACTTTCAGATTCGCTTCCCTCAAATTCACAATGTCTCTTCGGCTACCTTAACATGTAATCTGTTCTTCAGGCGAATTCTTTGGGCGAGGCTCTCTCGGCGCTGCATGGCGCAATCCAACGTTCCGCACTGGGCTATTCTCATCCGCATGGACGCTAACAATCAATCCTGGATCGATGTACGTCTTTCACCCAGGCCGACCCAGTGGCAGCAATTCCCGACGAAATGCTGGAGTCGAACAGTGCCCTCGTTCAAGTTCCAAATTTCGCTTCAACCCAACCTGTGCGGTTTTGCCTTGGATCTCGGATTCTGGAAACCCGGCGGACTCGACGTCGCTTCCATCCGTCTGTACTCTTGATGCGGCGACGGTTCCCTTTCCCTCCCCCCCCCCGGAAATTAGATGGTTCTTGTAGGTAAGGTGTTCGCGGTTGCCCAATTCGACTAGTCCTGTGGAGTCCTGCGTGGAGCTACTCGCGTGGATAACCCTGAATCCCAATTCGCACATCGAATTTCTATTTATCGTGGCGATTTCGAGCTCCGATATCCCATACTCCTTGCTCTTTGTGGCGTCTCCTCGCCGATGGGTCATGCCAACCCATAAGATAGAACGGCTCGAGACCAAAATCAGCCCTCCCTTTCGATGATGGAGATTCTGATCTGAATCCTGCACTCAAATACAAGCTTGCATCCAACATCCAACCAAAAATCAACTCTCTTCTCGCGAAACAAGCGAAACTCCTGATCTAGTTTCAACGCTCCCAATGCAACTTCTGGCTTAACCATTGTCGGTCTGCGTTGCGCCTGTCTCTGCCAGTGACCTTACGGTGTTTATATCTCCGGTCTGCGTAATCTGGGCAAACTTTGTGGCCCGACGATACCCCCTCACTTTGCGGCAGACATTAGTGCAACTGTAACATTATGGTTATCTCAGAAGTGTGGTGCATACCACTGGTGCTGTGTTTTGTCAATGGACTGGGTGCGAGATCACGTTTCGGAGCCATCCCCACCCGAATGTTATACAGTAATTCTGCTTCTTCATTCACGCGGAGACGGAGACGGAGTTACATTGCTTGGCGTACCGAAACAAAAAGTAATCGACCCAATGCACAAGCCCTCGGCGGGATTCGAACCCACGTCATCCACGTACACAGAGGTATTGTCGAAGAATACTGTAAGTGAAGGATCTACCGTTGATCTACGAGAGCTTTGCGAGTCTCAGAGGAGTTGAATATCCCCATTGCAGCGGGAGCCAGCAGGCGGAAAAATAATAATGGAGGGAACAACAAGGAAACAATTTTTGCTTTACAGCGATACGTACGAAAGAGAAATAAATACCGCTAGCCAGACACTTACATCGCATCACCAAAGCTCCCTCCCCCAGTTGCCCTCTATGCGGCCTGCACGACGAAACAGTCGACCACTACCTGCACTTCTGCCCTGCGCATGAAAATGCGCGGCGCCAGTTGCGCGCAACGACCCCGCTAGCCAGCTTCACCTCCCACCTGTTGTCCGATCCGAAGTTACTCCCAGATTTGTTCCAGTACGTCCAACGCACGCGCCGATTCCACAGTGTCTTCGGAGACTTCAAACCGATCGAACCCCCACCCGAGAAGTAGAATTGTTCCATTTCCTTACGACTACCTATGACTTTACTTACGAACCATCACGACCCAATCTACTGGAGCCTAGCTCCCACCGCGGTATTTCCGCTTCGCGCCCGTCCTGTCACGGTGTCGCAAAGTTTCGAGCCTGACGATCCCACTACTTATGAAACGCCCAGAGAACCCAGTTTACTATTAGTATAGGTTTATATCTACCATATGCCTTAGGCACACAAGATTATAAACGAGGATTCAAAAAAATAAAATAAAAATAAATAAATAAATACGAAAGCATAAGCTCCTGGTCGAAATTGAACTTACGCCTTCGCCATGATCAACATCCGAGATCAAGTTTCTGAACCAACACTTTAGCTGATCGTGTTTGACTTAACAACTCTCAGTGGCTCGTGGGTGGGCGTGGTCCGGAAAATGCCGGCCCAATGGGAAAATCCCAGGACAGGTTTTGGTACCAACTTCGGCTTGACCAAAACTCAACGGATATTGGTGTGAGTACGCAGTGACTGGTTGAACCGATAACAGGGACATTCTTGAGAAGAAACAAACCTGTGGGTGTTGGTGATGTCGCAGCGATGATGAGGTTACAAGTGGTTATCGCGCTCAATGCGAGCTGGTCGACTTGTCGACCGAGCGAGAATTGAGCCAAGTGGTACATACATTGCATACATTCTCATTTTTTCTACTTATCTCCACAAATCTTCAAGCGAACGGTCAAGTGCAAATAAATGTTCGATCACGAACCGGTAGTGTTGAACTTGCCGACCCCGGTTAGTGGGCTTTGCCGCGACAGCGCGCTACAATGGTTATTACGGAAGAGACGGATTCGTTGATGAACGTGTTTTCACAAAAATCGCATGTGATAGACCCTGATGTGTTTGTTTCTAAATACACGGAAAACGCGGAAAGGAAGGGAAGGATACGGATCAGGGTGCAAAGAATGGGCTCGAGTGACCAGAAAGTTTGCGGATCCTTTTCTTTCTTTCTCCGCATACTTACCGCGCCTTGCAGGTATGCTGTCGATTCCGAGTGCAAACTGGTCCTCCTCACAGCCATATAGACTTGTGACCAGTCTGCCACGGCAATTCTTTAGTGCAAGCACTATGCCGTAGGCAGACTGGTACAACTCGGGCCACGCCAAAGGGCTGCGCCCGGAGTTTGAATTTTCAAGCGGTGCCGATCCGCGGCATCAAACGGTGGCTGTGCAAAACCATCATTTCCCTTGTAAATCGGGTGTCCGATACTCAACATCCATGGCATCTGGTGGGATTCTGAACCAGCAGAATGGAAGGAAAGTTGCCTTGAATCATACTTTCCCTTTGAGCTTTACGGATAGGGTTCACCAGGGGTAGAGGTAGAGGTACAAAACAGTCAACCTCTACCTCTACCTCTCAAACCCTTACCTCTGGAGAGGTATAACCTCTACCTCTGCGGAGGTATAACCTCTACCTCTGCGGAGGTATCCGGAGGTATCCGGAGGTATGTACCTCTGTACCTTTGAACTGTACCTCCCGAGGTATATGATCGGAGGTATGGCTCAATACATGCTCAATGGGAGAATCCAAGCAACTTGAGTCAATGCATATGTTGGTTTGAACCTATTATACCACTCCATACATTGCTTTTGAGCTTTGGGGCTTCATATTGTCTTCTGGCACATATTTCTATTTTTGGCATTGTTCTGATCTGGCTCAATAGAGCTGAAATACTTCAGTTGTTCCAGCAACTGCTTTCTATTGGCATATTCAGCTACATATAGGGCAAATTAACTCAGGAAGTGCTCCAGAATAACACTCTGAGGCCTGTGACCCAGTACCTCTCTGTACCTCTGTACCTCCGGAGGTTGACAGAGGTTTGGCCAGAGGTATGAACGTCCCAACCTCTACCTCTACCTCCCCCGTACCTCCCGCTGTACCTTGGGAGGTATACCTCTACCCCTGGTGATCCTTATTTACGGATTCAGTTGGAAGTGATTGAATCTAGCTAAGAAGAAAAAAAAATTAAACTCCGGGCTCAGCCCTTTCGCTTAGCCCAAGTTGTATCAGTCTGCCTACGGCATAGTGCTTGCACTAAAGATTTGCCATAGAATGCAGACTGGTTACGAGTCTAACAGCCATACACTATGCTTTTCCATGTCGAGGAAGCCGGAAGACAGCTGGAAGAAAACGGGTATTCCAAAGACAAGCCTAACGTGGAGTATGCCAGGGTTCAAGTTTGTCCCCTCGAGATTGGGATGGGCCCCCGCTACTTACTGTTCATGGCCGCAGTCAAACAGCTCGTGGATGCGAACCTCGTCAGGTACGGGCTCAGATCGATCCGCAGAGAACTTAGCCAATGTCTAAAGCAGAGTCAAGGACGGCCAGAGAAATATAGACTTTGATCGGCGTCCCAAGGCTCCCTAACTTCTAAGTGGGAAGACTATATCATCAGTGGAGCGCAATCTGCGACATCAGTAGACCGCAATCTGCGATTGCATGAAGCTGTCTAAATAGCACGGTATCTGGGATACCGGGGAATTTATTTGTACTTGAACTGTGCGGAAGAGTGGGGGATCTAGTTCACAGTATATCAATTTTGCGTGTTGAGAAACTTGGAATAACCTGCATTCTGAAGAGACTTTTCGCAGTGTATGTTCAATGAATTATACACCACATGCTCTATAGACTATGGGATAATTGGTTGGTTCCGGTACGTCTCACGCTCGATGGAAGTTCAGGCCCCTTAGTATGATTTTACGAGCCCCGGAAATAAAAGTGATCGATGGTGGAATTCAACCATAGTCACGTGGGCAATGTTCAACCTCAAAGAACTCGCTGTCTCCGAGAACCGCACATTCTGCCCTCAATTCTGTGTTAAGGCACTCATGTAAAACAAGTACGAGATACAATGCTTGCTGACGGTGTCGGGTGAGCTTGGCGCGGTATTTCTTGTCTTGTCTTGTCTGTGAGTTCGACTCCAACCAGACCATCATATCAGTAGATTAGTGGATCTTCCACCCAGAACGATAGTAATACATGTCATAGGCATACAGCATGTTTGAATAGAAGTTTTTTGTTGTTGTTCATGTCTCAATAAGTAATTCTTCCTCCATTACATCCGCCCAAATCTGTCTTTTGCCCACTGCCCTTTGGCCCAGTTGGTGAAGGCGCACGACTGTTATGATCCTCTGTGGAGCACTTTATCGTGAGATCGCAAGTTCGAACCTTGCAGGGGCAGCTCGGTCAGGAGGATACCATTTTGTTTTGGTGGCGGACGCAACGCTTAAGGGAACTAACTCTGCACTACGGGCAAAACCCACCTGAGGTTTTTTTTTTGGCTTCGCGCTAGGACATGCAAAGTCTGGCTCAATGCTCAACGGTCATTGGTTATACAAGGACAGCAGCTCGAGTTCATTTCACTCACACTCACATCCCGGGAAACTCAAACCTCTCGCAACACGATCATGCCCTCCTCTACCCGTAATAGGATGTGAAAGACAATGAAAGGTGGATAACGCGGGTTCGACTCCCACCGAGGGCGTTTGCTAGATATTTGTCATTTTTTACCCTTTCAACTGCCTTTCTTTTTTCCTTTTGGGGCCCCCGCTCAATTTTGGAACCCGTCCTCCTCCGTTTGAATCCCCTTTTCTTCTGGGCTCACTTGTCATACACGAACGGATTCCGAGTCCAATCCTTTAAATTCCTTCACACTCCCGGGAACTAACTTGGGGAAACTCGAACAATCGAGTCCCGACGAGACTGTTCTAGAATGCAGTCCACGTCTCCATAGCAGATCCAGGACCTTGGGTTTGGTTCAGAAGTTTCACGTGGAATCAGCAAATTGCAGATGCGAACAGATGATGCGATGATCGGTCAACGAGGTTGGCGGGCAAATCGACGGAAGATCAGATGATCAATCAAAATGAATCATTACAGCCAAAAGTTGTGGCGAGGGGCGTTTTTCGGTCAGGGCACCACAAGACCCACTAATTTAGTTAGTGGGCATTTGGATTGACTTACTTTTTCCTCAATCACAAGGCGTGGGTATTCAGGCTGCTTGCCTGGCGGCTTGGGATTTGCCTTGTCCGAATCCTGGCGTTCGTTGAGCCTCTCCTGGAATCTAGAAGGACCGGTCCATTTAACTTTTTTGGTGGTCCGCGAATACGGTTGAATTCATCGTCGTCTTCAACACCGTCCGGATGCTCCAGAACCAGGAAGTGGTCCTATCGGGTGAGGTCTATAAATACATCAGTTCCTATGTTGAAAGCTCGAAGCTGAGGCCGGGACGTCCCACCGGAAACCGAAAGCTGCTGGTTGAAAAAATAACCTGCTTGCTTCATGTCCTCCCTCTTAATCTTTCCGAGTGTTTGGTTAACGTTTGGTTGACAATGTTCAATAATTGAGATACATGGTTCAACATCCGTGGTTGTAGGAAGTGTACGAGATCTATCTGCTGTGTCTGGCGGTTGTTGGAGGTAAGAACTTGCAAATGGTGTAAAACCCCGTGGTTCTGTTTAAACGTACACGTGTTAAAAAACCAGCTGTTTTGAACGTGGCTCTAGGTTGAAAGCCATCACGCGCCGCTGATTTTTGTCGCGCAGCCAGCCGATGCTGATGAGGCTGATGGTCATCACTGGTTTTGGCGACGGAGATCAACGGAATCCGGCATGCCCATTCGCACCCATTCGCACCCACAACTCCCACCACACGTCTCCTCGATGAACTCTGCCCTTCCGCTCTACACGGAACCGTCCTTGGATTTCGATCCTCACAACACGCATGCAATTTACGAAAGCTTGTGCGAGGCGCGAAAGAGCGCGAGGAACAATCCACTAACGTGCGGAAGCCAGTTTTCGCTGACCTTGGATATCCCCCCGCAAAATCCCGCTCCCAGTGCTCGTAGCGTTCCCTTGCTCGCAACCACCAGCGATTCCGGTACCGCCAAAGTCCTCCTTGAGCTCCGCGAGGTTTTGCAATCCGGCATTGGTGGCTACTCGCAAGTGTGGAGAGCCGTACCCCTTGGTGCACCTGAAACAAGCCTCGTCATGAAGATAATTCAGCCCTCTCTGTGCCACTTTCCCCTTCCGGATGAGGATTGGATGGGCGACAACCATCGTCCGGAGCATCTCGCACGGCACGAAGCTTGGGTGTATCAGGCGTTCGCGAGCAAACAGGGCAGCTTAATTCCCTATTTCTTCGGACTTCATACTGTAAGCCACCTCGTGCTTCCTTCCAGGCGTCTACTGAGCTCGATTCTTTGTTCAGATCAAGACCCCGTCGGAAGAGTGGGCATGGGTCCTAGTCCTCGAGTTCATCCCAGGCGACACCTTGGAAGCCGCCGCCGAACGGAAATCGGTCCCTCTCATCCAGGAATTTGTGAGCCCGGCTCGTTCGCTTCCGTTTGCGTCTTCCTCATCTAAACTAACAGTGTACCCTTGGTATCGAGTCCGTCAAAGAAATGGCACGTAGTTACTGGGAACTCGCCGATCTGCAGAACCCTGCCAACTTCATCCTCACTGGGACCGGTGAAACAAGGAGGGTTGTGCTCATAGACCTGTTCGGCGGGTCGCCTTGGACAGACCCCGACGTGAAACCCCTCCTCAGACGGGACATACGGCGATTCTACCAAACGCTGTGCGATGCTGTTCGCCGCTGGCGTCCCCGTTCCGAAATGGACAAGTGGGCGATCGAATATCTGCAACCATACCCATACTTGACGGTCCCCGTTTATAAATTGCCAGACTATCCACTGTCGACCGAAACTTGACTGTCCTCTTGTTTTTATCCATAGAATTTGTATCATATGCGTTTGAGTTAGCTTCAATAGATTGTTTTTGCGGTACTTAGCATTGAAATTTGGGCCGACGAGTCTTCACAGCGAGTAAGCCTACAAGTCTACGCGGGATACCGGGTATGGCGGTCACTTGGCACCTTTAATAAAACACGTATATTTTTGCGCTTTTTCGTGAAAAAATTGGCAATCTGACCGTTTCGATGGAAATTTCGCGACTTCGAACTTTCGTGATTTTTTTTTTCGGAAATCGTGATTTTTTTTCTGTTTCGTGATATCGTCTTTTGTTCGGTGGTAATACTAGTAGCGGTTATGGTTGCCGATGTGATGGCCCATCACGTCGGCGGCTCCGGCAACTGGTGGACACAAAGTGTACTGATGTACATGGCCATGGCTGCCCGGAGCCACACCAGCTACCATTTTGCAGCTACTGTGATACAGCATGGCAATGTGGGCATGTCTACTGCAGCTTGGGGCAGAGCCTGAGGGAGACCGGAGGAGACTTCAACCAGGTCAGATCAAATGGGGAGGTGAGCTGCTGGCAGGCTGCACACACAAGGAACAGATAGCCAAACCAACTCTGGCAGTTTTGCATAATCAGGTGAGGTGCGACGGGCCAGAGTGTGTGAGGGAAATGCAAGGGATGCACCAGAAGGCACGAGGCCATCACTTCGGCTTGCACAGCCGTCCGGCTTGGTAACGCCGAGCAAAACACGATTTCACGAAGTTGAAAAAAAAAGTACCATTTTTGAAAACAAAAATATCTCGAAAGTTCAAAATCTCGAAACTTTCTCGAGACTCGGAATCTGATCTTGAAACAGGTCAAACAGCCCATTTTTATGCGAAAAGACACAAAATATGTGTGTTTTATTAAAGGTGCCGATTGACCGCCATAACCGGGGGCCTCAAACTCTGATGATCGATCCCGCGCCGGTTTCTCCGTTAAAATTGGCCATCCCCTGGCCGAAAAGAGCAGCGCTGAGCACACAGGTACTTCATTTTAACGCATCACGGGAGCCAAGGATGCGTGACTTCGCCGCCATTGCCGGGAGAATGGAATGCGCCCACACGAGATTCATTTCGGATTGCCGGATCCTGAAATATATTCAGAGGGGGGCAATCAGCAAGACACCGTTGCAAGTCTTGTTGCCAGCGGGCATGGGATCTCGAAACGAACCGACCGGTCCGACTTGGGTCCGACCCTGGTCGCGATCGGAGTATACAGCAGCCAGTTGCTAGCCAGTCGGAACTTCAAGGAAGCGACATCGGCTAATTTTAGCTGCATCGGGACGGACTGCTCGCAGACGTTTCACCAGCCGGTGCAGGCTCAGCGAGATTACAGACGCCGTCCCCGGGGCCCGCCCCTCAACGAAAGGCGCTGTAGGTTGAATTATGGCCTCAAACTGACGGAGAGAAGGAATCTGCAGACAAGGACCCGGCTATGGCACTCATACCGTACTCAGGCTGTCCCCAAATTATTTACTGCCAGGGCCCAGAAGTTGTGTCTCCTTAAGCTTGGACAAGGGTTCATGGGTAGATGATTCGAGCGACTTGGGTAGAGAATACCGACACCCTGAATTCAAGCGAGCGGAGGTGCCAAGGCTGAAGCGCTGAAGATGTACCAAAGGTGTACGGAAAAATTGCGCAAGTCAACTTTAAAGTTGAAATCAACTTACGATAGACCGTGGGAAGTGTTTGGATTGATCGATCGTCAATTTGATGTGGATGTTTCCTCCACGTGTTACAGGATAGTCGCAGGATACTTGAATACTTGAATTCTTGAATTCTCTCTAGATAGGAACTTCAAAGGAACTTTGAGGGACTCTCGGAGAGGCCGCTTCGCCCAACTCTCGGAATGGGCCGATGCAGACGGAGGTGAATACGCGCTCAAAACTCAAATACGATACGAAGAATGTCTCTGTAGAGGAGCCATCCACGGCCCGCTGATATGGACTGGAACACGTTCCGTGCGCCCTGCCCATCACGGTGTACCCGACAAGATACGGCAGCGCGAGGCAGTGCGCTCGCGTGCCCCAGCGATAGCTCGAACGCGAGCACAGCGGCGCAGCGGAGTCGACGACTGGACGGCGGGCAGTGGACGCGAGGGCAAGTGTTGGTCACCTCGGGCATTGGACGCAGGCGATTCGCAAAGCTTGGTGTGTTTCCTCTTTCCGTCTTTCCTCCTACTTCCCTTCTCCCTAGGCGGCCAGGCTTCCGTTCTTCCCCTTCCCCTTCCCTCTTCCCCCGCTTCCCTTCACTCACCGCATTGGATTTAAGTGCTAACGATGCGCACAGGCATTGGCTCCCGCAACCCTCGATCCCCCCCGCCACCGCACCGGGTGTGTGGCAAATGTGTACATCGCGCTGCACCGCCCGATCCCCGGGCTTCGAGATTGCCGACGGCGCGCGACCTCTCGGGCACGCATAACTGTGCGGATAAGAGGATTTTGCTCCGGCACCAAGGCTCGAAAAACCACCGAGGTCGCTGCCACATAAACGCTCACCAAGACCAAAGGCGCGTCCCCCGCCACCAGCACGCACGCCGCCTCCGCCTCAAGCCCAAGAGGGCATCGGCCTCGCGGACGACGTGCAAGACGCGCCGCCGTTCAATTCAAGCACACAGACCGCTCAGTCGGCTTCGACGCCCTCCTCACAGTGCTCGCGGGTCTCTCACCCGTCAATCAGCTTTGCCTGCTGGAGATCCCACCCTGTATGCTTAAGCCGGTCGATGAGCCTGCCGTGCGGCGGCTCGATGCGGCGCTTGCTGCTCTAGGGACGACCGTAATCCATGAGCCCTTCCGCGTTCCATTTCCTCTCCCGGTGGAGGCGGGGGTTGAGCCAACGGTTGTGCAGATCGCCGACTTTATTGCCCCAAGTGGCCAGCAGGTGGCGCGTGGACGTGACATGGCGATGAGAACTCTCTCAACATATGCTTATGCTACCTACAGTGCGTCATTTTCCTATGCCTGATTTATCCTCACCTCAATGTCCTCAGCATTCGCTTCCTTCTTCCATAGAGTTTTTGTTTAACAATGCACTCATTTACACAGTCACGACCACTGACACATACCCCCAAGTTGACGAGACGAAACAAGCAGTCATATATAGGCAAGCATCGGTGGCGTTCGACGGGTCACTTTCTGACTTGCCAAAGTAACTTGCACCTGCGCCAATTAACTTGGATTAACTTGTGCGTGGATTTTGGTGCGCAAGTTAATTTGTCCCCGCACAAGTCAACAAAGTGACTTGCAAGTCACATATGTGACTTGCGCAAGTCAGTTTGTCGGCATTACAGCTATTTGCAGAACTTAGGGCGCGGCCAGATTTTTTCCAAAAAGGGACATTTTTGATCGTTTTCACCATTTCGCTCGCTGTGGCGTCAAATCTCAATGAAATACAATTATTCTTACCGCATCCTCTTCCCCTTGAGATTCCGCAGATGCAAGGTGCTTTAGATTTTTGATTTGAGGCACCTGGATCTGCGCTGTTTGAGTTAGCGTATTTCACCGCATTTTGCCTGCCATGTTCGCGTCAAGGCCCCGAATGATCCAGAAATTTGACATGGCCAACCCACATGTATTCCACACCTGCAAGGGTGCCCAGATTTTGGCTACTCCACCCAGTACCTTTGTGGCACGCTCAGGTGAAATTGCTCAACATCTGATGGCAGGAATCAGAAGGAATCAGACATGAGATAAATATTCTAAGCATCCTTGCATCTGTATAATCATACCAAATGTTATATGCTAGGATATTGGAAGATTCACACCTCTTTCGCTCACACAGGAAGTGTTATGCACGAAAACAGACCAACTCCCGCATATCGTCTATGTTATGTAATTATCACCGATTGTTGGGTGTATGCAGGTGCGGAATGCATGGCAGAGTGGAATGGTTCAAAAGACCTAAGAGATTGCTTAAGATTTGAGCCTTATACAGCCGTTATGCCAAGATCAACATTTTTGAGAAAAAATTGATCCGCGCCCTAAGTTCCGCAAATAGCTGTAACTTGGGCACATTCCGCAAGTCCGAATTCTTATATTCCTCAGCTTAGGTTGGGAAGTGGCCCCTGGGAAGCTCCACACAAGATCTTGTCTGTTTCCTCCCAATTTCCGTTCATTTATCGTCATATATGGGCACTTATCGGCGTGTTGTAGCCCGTCCCATGCAGGAATTGTTAACTTGCGCAGGTTTAGCTATGCCCTGGACATTGGACAATAGCTGAGCTCCCACCGGATCCGAAATGGAGCAGAAATACATTCGCTGAAGGCAAAAACATGGGTAAATAATGTATGTCGTTTGTTTGGGTCGCCTGTGGGGAAAGAAAATACAGCTCACGCGGCATATATCTGGTATTAATGCCCGAGTATGCATTTTATGCTTGCCTTTACTCAGGTGCAGCCTATTGCTTCCCGCACGTTATGTATCCAAGTCAACTTGTCTCGATCAGACAAGTTAACTTGTTGCAAGTCACTTTGCAAGTGTAGCTCTCATCGAGGGATTCGGGGTGATTTGAGCGGCCTGGGATACTCCTCTGCTTGCTGGAAAGAATCACTGTCTCTTCTCTTCACTGAGTAACGACCGTCGCGGTTGGTTTCCTCAATACCTGACGGTAATAGGATCAATCCTTTCCACCAATTGGTGGAGGATAGGATTTATCCGTTACACCAAATCTCGGAGACCGTTAAAATTATTTCTGCTGTATTTGTGCTAGTATCCTATCTATCCTATTTGTATCCTATCGAAGCCATTCAATCCTATCCTAAGGAACCACCAGTCAGTTAAGCAGAGAATCGAATCCTATCATGTCGAATCCTATCCTATCCTATCCCTATTTGTAAGCACTAAGATAGGATACGATAGGATAGGATAGCAACGCACCCAGTTTCATGCTCGCACCCCAGCGTTGAAGCCGATGTGAATCCTATCCCATCCTATCCGTCAGTCGTCAGTGTAATAGGATAGAGTAGGATAGGACAGGATAGGATAGGATAGGATAGGATAGGATAGGATAGTGAAATTGGAATCCTAACCAGGCCACTCTACCTAATGCGCGCCTCGGAAATCTTCTGGCCCGCGCACACGTCTGCCCGATACCCTTTGTTGAAAGCAGCCCGCCGAGAGGCTGGTCGAAATTGGTGGCTTCACACTGATTGCCTCTTTAGGGAATTCGGTCTCCTTTTTAGGGAATTCGGTCTGTCACCAGAAACAACGATCTATTCTCGCATAATTACGACGCAAGGAACTAAAATAAGGCGGCACACGGGCCTCAACTGGCGTCAGCTGAAGGTTTGCATACGAGGAGCCGATGCTGCGTACCCGGAGTATCAATCCCTGTCTTCCCTATCCTCATGCTCGTCATCGTCGCTGTCGGGAGCTACGAGAAATCGAGTCAGGTAAAATTTCACGTCCAGCGGGATAAACTCACATTCGCGCCACTCCCTCTCGTAGTCGTCGTCCCAGGAATACCCCTTCGGCAAGTTGTCGGCATACTGCACGAGTCAGCTCCGAGTTTTAGCGTCATACGTGAATTTACTCACCTCAAAGTAAAAGAAGTAGCCAATCTGCCTCCCCGGGCGGAGCTTTCGTGGCGCTTTCGCGGCGGGCGGCTCAGCCGTCGAGCGTGTTACGCGACCCCCCGCCGTTTTGGCAGGCGCCGGCTTGGGCTTCTTAGCGGCAGGCAGCGGAGCAGGCGCGGTGTCCGCAGTCTTGCGCTTCTTCGACCCGGTGACGCCCGTGGCCGCGCCTCCTGCAGCCGACGAGCTCTTCTGCTTCCCGCCGGCACCGCTGGGTTTGCCTCCACCAAGTGTCTTCGGCTTGGGCCTTGCTCCCACAGCCCCCGCTTTCTTCTGCTTCTTCTTCTCGCCGCCCTCCCCCTCCTCGTCCGCCTTGCGTTTGCCGGTGTTCCCGCCCCCTTCATCGTCGCCGATGGACGACAGAGAAGATAGCGCGGAAGGCGCCGGCGACGGAGGTGGCACAGCTTTTGCAGCACCGCGCTGGTCCTTGTCCTTCTCGCTCCCTGAACCCTCGTCCGCCTTCCGCTGTCCACCGTTCCCCGTCCCTTCATCGTCCCCAGCGGTCGACCCAGTTTTCCCCTTCTTGACCTTTTTCTTCTTCCCCTTATCGCCCGCGCCCTTCTCGTCCGCGTTCTGTTGTCCGCCGTCCCCGCCCCCTTCATCGTCCCCGACTGGAGATGGAGTCGCTGGCGCTGGCGACGCAGGTGGAACAGCTGGAGCACCCAGGGCGTAGTCCGGTAGCCGGCTCCCCCCGGCGACGTTCTTCTTCGGGACCTTCGGGTCGCTGGAGTTGCTCTTTGCGCCGGACGGCTCGACGGCCTTGGCGGGGCCGACAGGCTTGACACCCTTCGCTATGTCGTCCTCGTCGACGGTGTCCGCGACCTCGGCCCTGGGGTCACGGAACACGAGCGCGCCCGGCTCCTCTGGATTCTGGTCCTTGGCAATCCGCTTGTAGAGCTCGTGCAAGGCCCCGGTATCCATGGTCGCGGGCCGAAACGTTTCCCAGACACCGTCCTCGTCGCCTTTCCCATCGGGCGCCATTTGCATTGAGAACACGATGTCGTCCATCGCGGCGGGAGTGGGATATGTTAACCATTCTGTTCTTATAGTCAGTCCGCAGCTCAAGCAATAGCGCAAGCCACTCACCATGAAGTCTATTGCCATACAATACCAGCAGGCGACGCACGTCGTTCGTCGACATGTCGTCGTTCCAATCGGGCAGCGCCGGTGAGCCTTCCTTCCCAACTAAGACTGTCAAGTCTGCCTCGTCTGCAATTTCTGCCACCCGAGCGTCAGTACATGCTACGACAGAAACGAGTGGTAGGACGTACGCGGTAGAACTTCCCCCGCCCATCGTTTGAAGGCGGCCACGAACTCCTTCGGCTCAGGAACGTCGAAGGCGGGCGCGTTTTCTGTCGGCTGCATAGACAATCTGAGTTCGTGTCAGTCGTGTAAATCGATTGTATGGACGATCCACATACTGGAACAACTTGAGTTTCCCATCCTCGTTACGAAAGCCCCCTGTTAACTGCAGGGCGATGTCCCCAAGGCCGCCCCAGCCCCAGCCCATCTTCTTCGTTAGCGCGCTAGCCAGCTGCTGAACAGCCTTTGATTGGTTTCTGTACAATACTATCAGCCACTGCACGTCACCATCTTCAGACCCACTTACTCGCGTATATGGCTCGCCGGTGGACCCTTCGCCAGCTCCTTGTTCGAGTCCTCCGCTCGCTTCTCAAACTCTTTCCGCGTCTTCTCATCAAGCGCAGCCCAACCCGCCGTCTTGGCTTCCCCCCAATACTTGAGATTCTGGCGCTGCACGCCCACATGCTCAGGCGGCGTCAGCGCCTTCGCATCCTCCGCCAGCTGCTTCCCGGCCTGCTTTACGTACTCCGCGAGGGCGGTGGTCGCTTTGGGTGGTTTCGTTGAAGCCTTCTCCACGACGGTTTCGCCACTCTTGACGATGCCGTTGTTGTAGCAGTAGCGCTTAATTGCCTGCATCCAAAGCCATGTCAGTTCGAGTCATGCCACTGCGTTCTGAACACTAACCTCACGAACGTCGTCCAGTCTGTAGTCGGTTTCGGGTGTGAACTTCTTAATGAACGGCGGCGCGACATTGTTGAGGACCCAGTTCTTCTTAAGCCCTTTGACGCCTGACTGGTTCTCCAATGTGCGCTCATAGTCGCGAAATTTTGGTAGGAATTCGTCCACGAACTTGCGTTGTTCGCCTTCCAGTTTGAACGTCGCTTTCGTGGCTCCGTCGGACATTGAGTTGAGTGAGTAACGAGGCGTAGATATCGATGTAAGAGAACGGAGAGGAGAAAGAAGAGAGAAAGGTTGTTATAAGAAAGCGTTCTTTGTTACATGCTTTGACCCTCGCGCCACTGGGAAAATACAATAGGACAGTGGGCGAACAAGGAGCATTGGCCAGCCGAAACGAACAATAAGAATGATGAATGGTACGGTAAAGACGAAGCGGAAGGCGAAAATGGGCTCAGAGCGATGGATAAGTAGGTGGATGGAACAAGGAGGTGGATGGAATAAGTAGAATATAAGGTGGAATAGAACGGGTAGAAGGTAATCATGGCCGGGAAACGGAGCGCACAGCCCAAGTGTGGTCGTCGAAGGTGGAGCGAAACAAATTGAGCTCCTTCAAGTGGGCGTGGGCGACGAGGCGCACTGTAAGTGGAGTCAGCGCGTGAAGTGGGCCACATTTGACCACGTACCAGGCATATACCCCGTCCCGGATTCGTTTGAGCGACGCACAGTCGAGCCCATATCGATGGACCCAAAGTCGACATCGTCCATGAAAGAGAGAGGCAGGAGTGGGATGACGTGACGGGATCTGATCCGTCTTCGCGGTACCGTGACTCGAACACGTCAAAAAAAAAAAAGGCGAAGAACGCAGTATCCCGCAGGCGCTCCTTCGGCCCGTACAACGCGCCGACCACGCCGCCCTGCGCAGTCGTTCCCGCAGAGCTCTCCCCCGCCCCGCAGAACGCGCCCTCCACGGTCGAGCCAAACCCCACGCTCAAGGAGCCGCAGGAGATGGGGTCAGGACAGATACCAAAATAAGGGAAGAATTGCCTCGAGAAGTGCAGTTACGATAGCATATGGTATGTCGACAATTACAGTCAATAGCAAACGAGGTAGCGTAAAGAACAGTGTATGCAGAATAACTGAAACACAGACGAAATCAGGTAAGGTGCGAAAGATGTTCCTCCCAGTCAATAAGGTCGGAAACGCCCCGGTAACGTAGAAGTATTGTACAACCGCGGCGGACGGGAATGGCGCTGTCCCATTTGACGGTCGACCACCAACCCTTGCCTGTCGTGCGATTGCCTCGACGAACCGGGATGAAGCGCTGCACGGTGTTCCCCATCTCGAAGGAATGCGCCCCCAACGAGACTTTATTGTCTGCCAGCCTCAGGCCCCAGTCGGCGCGCGGATACACCGTGAGTCTGGTTGGCACTGAGCCCTTCTGCAGTTCCGTTAGCTGGTACTTAAGCAATAGAAGGAAAGTACTTTACCTCTGTCCAGCAAACCGCTGCTACCGGATTCGACACATCCACCTCTATTCCGGCTGGAGACGGTGGCGGCGTGGGCGGTGGTGTCGGCGGAACAGCGGGGCTGCCATGCCGACCGGACGAGAGCACCGGAGCGGGAGAGGGCGGAGGCGACGGCGGAACCGCAGGACTGCATTGGCGAGGAGGTGACGGTGGTACGGGTGGGCTACGACCACGCGTTGATAACGGTGGAGGTGAGTTACGGCGCCCGAGATTTACATGCGCGCGCTCGGAAGTCCTAGCGACAGGCGGCGATCCACTGCGGGACAGAGGCACAGGCGGGCTCCGTCGCGCCAAGGCAGAGGATTGGCGAGTACGAGAAGTGGGGATTCGGGGCATTGCGTTTCAGTGCGATCTCGCTCGCCTCTTGCTTTAAGCCTTGGGAGGGGTCAAAGCGAGGTGCGTTTATTGTGGCTGGACAATAAGTCAGAGATGATCAATAAGTCAGAGATGCGCTTGGATCTCACCCGTCAAAGCTCGAACAATAACCGACGCCCAGGTCCATCCACGCGCTGTCCGACGACGCTGAGCCTCGGCGACGACGCTCGAGTCTCTGCGAATAGCAGTCCCATCGAGTCTCTGCGGTGCCCGCTGAGCCTCGACGGTCGTGACGATTTTTCGAGCCCAGTATTGCGGAGATTGGAACCAATGCTTGCTGCACCCTGTAGTGCAGTATCGTGGGTCAAAATATGTGGAGATGAGGAGATAAAAAGACGCACCAGCTAGGAAATGATACCCACTGCCGATGCCCCCAGCCATTCAAGGCCAGCTCAATGAGCAAGCCGGACAGACGCATGGTCATCCTGTCGACACACAGTCGAGCGCTACCGACACATAGTCGAGGTAGTTGAGCGCTACCGACACACAGTCGAGGTAGTCGAGGCAGAAATCAAGACACGACATTTGTTGTTCACTCTTTACCAAAAGCCTTCACACATCCAAAAAGGGAATAAGCAAAAAATATACATTTCCGTGATTTATTCTACAAGTGCCAAGTGCACTGATTCTTCGTAGTATTATACAGTAGGCCCTGGCAGGGCACTACACTACACTAACACGATATAGCAGGTAAGGAAGTAACGTAGATATCGTAGGATTCGAAGCGGCGTATCAATATTGCATTACGGGGAGGAGGCGCATGGGCACGACGGCGGCGCGACCGAAGTAATAGAAAAATGTCTGCGTGTAGTTCTGAGCGACATGATCCTCCAGCTGCTCCATCTCCGTCGAGTTCCAGTCCCTGTCATCCTGAGCCTTTGCGATCAACGACGACGGAGGGCGCGGATACCAAGCCCCCATCAGCCGTGCCAAGCGCAAGACGAAGGGATGGCGCATCTCGAGCGACGGGGAGGCCATGCCCTCTTCCGCAAGCGCAAGGGGCATCCCCAGCAGCACCCCGCCTGCAAAACATTCCCGACAAAGCTCGCCACGGTCCATAGTCGATGCGCGACGATCGAGCGCAAGCAGCTCAAAGCGGAAGTTGCTCTCCGCAAGGAGCCACAGGAGCTGCTGCGCGCGGTCGGTCGTGATGGGCTGGGCGGTACTCAGGGCGCTCGACACCGCGCTGGCCGCGTCGCTCACGCCACAGGCGTGAAATGCGCCACCGAGCACGTTTTGGATCCCGGCGGCACGTCTGGCAACCGCCGACACTCCTCCAAAACCGCGACGACGACTACCGCCGCCACCGCCGCCACGACCGCCGCCACGACCGCCACCACGACCGCCACCACGACCGCCACCACGACCGCCACCACGACCGCCACGACCGCCACGACCTCCACTGGATTCCCCGTCGCTCTGCCCCCCACTCGAATCCATCGCCGATCCTGCAGCAACATGCCCTTGCAAGACATCGCGCCATTCTTGGCTGCCCAGGAGCTCGCGCGGGTCCTCGTGGTCGCCGAGTCGGTAGAACAGCGCGTCCATGATCAAATTCAAGCGTTTGAGCTGCGTCTGACGGCGGGCAGGGTCTTCTGACGACACCACCAGTGCCGGCTCTGGTAAGACGTATCCGGTCCTGGAAGACTTCGAGGCCGCCGGGCGCTCGACGGTAACGTCCACCAGTCTGAGCGCCGTTTTCCACGAGGCGATGGCGGGCGGCATTTCAGGCACGTCGAGGAGCTCAAACTTATCGCGCCCCCCGCTCCCGCGCGCAGAAGTCGAGGAACGAGCGGGGCCGGCGTCTGAAACGACATGAGCGTCATCCTCGTCGCAGAGACAGTACGAACTTACCGACGCGGCCAGATGACGGGCGAAGGGGAGACGAACTGGGGCCACCGGAGCTGCCGGAAGGACCCGCGGCGCTTGCAGTCAACGGTCGGGGGTCTAGGAGTACGGTGAGATCGATGCGCAGGGATACAATGAAATTATCACTCACAAGGATCGTGCCGTTTCGAAGGCGAGTCCTGCTGCGCATCCACCGCGACAGATTGGCCCTGCTCCGCCGACTGAAAAGGGTCCTTGTACCACGCCATGGTGCTGGTGAGCCTGTGTATCAAGTCGATCTTGGAATCGGTGTCGGGCTTGGTTTTGTGGCGCCGACAGTCTGGCGCGGGCGCGACCTCGAGTACGTCCGAGCTCTGCAACGGTGTAGTGGTAGACAGGATGTTCGGCTTGGAGGCTTCGAAGTACCAGCTCGGTCTCAGCAACCAATAAGGGATTCCCGCTCTTTTGAACTGCTGAGCGATCGCCAGATCGGTGGTAAACACCCCCACGCAGTGCTGAGCAGCCGGTGGAGGGCTGTCCGACGGCGTATCCATCAAGGGCTTGAACTCGGCGAGGTATCGGAGCATCCCCTCGCTCTCCAGAAACAAGCGCTGAACCGCGGTGACATTTGACACCATCTGGAGGAAGGGGCACGGCAAACATTGCAGACGTTCGAATGCGAGGCGCAACTGCTGGACCATTGAGGCAAGAGGACTACTTCGAGTGGCGCCTTTCGCCATGTAGTCCTTGTACGACGCGTACAATTTGTCAATTGGGGCTCCGAGTTGGGCGAGTCGGTTGCTCCTTAGCTTGCCCAAGCCTCGCGTTGCCGTTCTGTCCAAATCTGGGGTGAGGAAGTCATCGGCGCCGGGGTTCCACCACATAATGGAGACCTCGCGCTTGTCGCCCAAGGGCTTCTTGCGGATGGCTCCCAGATGGCACCGGTGAGCGCTGTAATTCTGCGGCCACAGGGTCGGGTCGTCCTCTCCAAAACGCAGATCCGCGCGGACGAAGAGCTCGTGCGTGTCTTTCTGCTTCTCGCTCAGCGGCGGCGCAGGAATATAATTCGCATTTGTCGTAACGAAATAGGGCTCCGCGTCAAAGCGCATGACGGCGCCGACTGACCCGTCCCAGGGCCCGAGTGGCACTAAATGCACGACTTCAGATGCTGCGCAGATGAAAGCTGACGATGTACTCACAATCCCCCTGTTTGTACTTGGTAAGATTCAGACCGGGCGTTTCCTGAAACCCTCCCGTGCTGCTTTCTGTAGGAGAGAATATCCAGAGTGAGCGCTATCCGGTCGAAAAGGAATCTTGCTCACGATTCATAGGCGGGGCGATTCCTACATGAAACTGATAAGCGGAGGGAGCATTGCCCCCATTGAACGCCGACCCATAGTCGAGGCGTTGTGGTCCGGACTCAGAGTCGACGGACATTCCTTGAGTGCTCGGTGGCATGGTGGTCAGTGGCAAGACGCGGAGCTGTGTGTGCATGTTTGCATTCGACGTTATTATCTTTGGGTAGACTATCTTTGCGAATAGATTTTTCAGAAAATCTTCAATCGGCCATTCAATCCAAAGATATTGTATAGCGGATTTGACATAAGTACAAGCAAGATGTTCGTAATTGACGGACGTTGGCGTTCTCAAAATGTAATAAATGTGATACAAACGATGATTGATTATGCCTCTTCTTCCGAATCTGAGAGCTCATCTATTTCTTCGTCCGAATCCTCCACCAGTATCACCTCGCCGTCTTCAGGCTTGCGGGTAAGCTTCGGACGCTTGGAATCCCGTCCACCCTCCACAAGCTGAAATCCTTCGTCCAGGACTGACGAGCGCCCAGTGCTCAACTTCCGCTTGAGGGAGGAGGTCGCCGATGATACCGCCTTCAACGGGGAGGGGGAAGGGGGCTTGGAGGTGCGCGGCCGTGTCGACGGGGAAGATCTAGCCTTCGAGGGCGGCTTGGAGGCGGTCGGCTGTATCGGCGATAGCTCTACGAGACTAATGAGCTCCCTGTGAAACATCAGAAGGGAACAAAGCTTACTTGGTGCCTCGAGGTCGAGGAGAACTTGGATCGCGTCCTCGATTTCTTGATTCTTGTCGGCCGCTGAAACCAAGTAAGTACGAAGCAAGTGCAAGAGTATCACGGCATACTCAGCGGTGTGAGAACGCCTCCTGGATAGGCGGAAGTGTACGCCGCAACCAGCCCATCCAATGCGAGCTGCAGCGGAGTTTTTGCTGTGGCTGTGGGCACATAACCGACATGCGCACGCGTATCTTCGGCGGAGGAGTCGTTCGTCGTCATTGTCGAAGGATTGGTGAATAATTAGTGGAGGTGCGGACATTCAGGCGAACCCCCAGCTTTTATATCTGAACAGATGTGGCGGTGAGACAAAGCAAAGGGAATCCAACGTATTGTGTCTCACCTGCCAGCTTGGGCCTGCAGCTTGGACCTCCATCACATGTTTTGTCTTCTGTCTGAGTTTGTATGCAAAATCGCTTGGGCCGCTGAAAGTCGCGTACCTTATTGTTGTCGACGATCAAGTGGTCTCGGCGGCTAAGGAGGGCTCTTGCAAGGGCCTCTTCGCACGGGCAAACAAGACGGGCGAGGCGCAAAATTGAGTAAAAAACATTGTCAAGAAAGCAAGGTCTACAGCGCGTAAGTAAACTATCTACCGCTTGGATTGGTGCTACAGTTTCCTGTTGGGCAGAGCAACGTATTTAACGAGAGCCCGGCACTTGTTTTCGTCGTCCGCAATTGTATCATCTAAGTTAATTCGATTCAGTCGTGCCAGTCAGATCAATCGAATGAAAGTGGCATACGATGGGAGCCCTCAAGTCGTTCGTGAATGGTCTTATCGGCCTTGAAACCGCAGACGCAGTCTCGGTTGAACGTCAGTTTGACCGGGTGCTGGTGCTCGTTGTGACGCGTCTGCAGGTCTGCGCTCAGATGTCAGTTAAATCGGGCATAGCAGTTGATGCGAACGTACCGCGGCGGTATTTCACTATGAACTTGAGAGCCCTCAGTACTTTGGGATCCCTTCTTTCCGCGGCGATGAGCCTGCGTTCGTGGGCCAGCTTGGCACGCAGATGATGATGGTAGAGTCTGGTGGCACTCTCGCGCAGTAGCGTGGCTGCTCGCATGTAAGTGAGCCAGATTGAGTATCGGCAATAACGCAGACGCACCGCGGTGGAGGTCCAGCTTGAGAATGTGCTCGCGGATCTTCTTTAGTTCGTCGTTCCTTCTTTCCACGGCCACTTGCCCGCGGTCGTGCACCAGCTTGAACCTGCGGCGGTTTTCGAGGCAAAGTACAAGGGCATCTGCTGCGCGTTCGGGAAAACGATGGAATCTCAGAACGAATGGCTTACTTTGGGATCCATCTGGTTTGGGAGCGGACATGTTGGAGGCAAGAAATCACTGCGGAGGACGCTATAGGCGGAGGCTTTTGTAGCTTCTGTGCGCTTGTTATCATCCAAGTGGGAGAACAAAAGAGGACAAAAGCCACCTGGAACAAAAGACGCTTGAGCCCGATCGACGACGTGGCATGAGGAAACAAGGGCGACGCAAAGTCGAGCCCAATTCGTAGCATGGGCGTCGCATCGCAGTGCGAAGGAGCGCGGTCGCGACGACGCAAAGTCGAGCCGCGAGCGTAGAGGGCGACACACAGTCGCCCTCGTTGTCGTGGTGGGGGTGGTGGTGGTGGTCAGTGATTAGAATCTGATTGTGATCACGATCATCATTCACGCTCACGTGCACGTCGCGTCTTGGGTTACCAGACGTTGGTTGACAGGGCCGATTCTTTATTATCAATTGAAGAACGAGTCATTCATATGTGAGGAATTCAAACATGCGGAATAACTATTGGCTCGGACGACAAACGGGTTGTAAACTTGTAAATAGTTGTTGACGGACGCTACACGTATTTGACAATCGGGACATATTAAACAAGACCTGGGGATGAGTTTTCGCGCCGCGCCCAGAAATCATGGCTTCCGTCGTCAATGTTATCCCCTAAGTCATTTGAGTGTCGCAGTGAGAAGGATGATACTATTCACATACGGCGCGAGCCTTCAGCCATCTGTCTCGTTGAACCAACAGCAGGGTTGAGCTCCGCCCCTTCACGTTCCGCCCGTTCCCCGTCTACAACTAGTGGGCTTTTAGTTTGTATATCACAATGTAAGCCAGGTCGACGCACAGTGCTGAAATGGGGCTTGGTGAGCGCTGGCGTTGGTGCGCCATCCAGTCTCCACCCCTTCCCCGCATGTTTCGTGATGGTTAAGCGAACGCGGGGCATAGTGGCATTGGTTCCGATGTGCGTGGTGATGGTGCTTGGGCATAAGATCTGCTGGTGCGTGATCAACGGGACAATGTAATATGAGGAACAGCCGCTTACAATTCCCTCCAGGGAACAGCTCGTTCCAGCGGTCGGCGAACTCTTGGTTCCAGCCCTCCCGACGAGGTAGTTCCTCATTCCCTGATATCGCGTGAAAATCAGGCCTTGAGATGTTGTGCAGAGAGAACGACATACGTTTGAGCGCTTCCGCTAGCTGGGCGTCCAGCACTTGCAAACGGTCGATCGTACTAGCCAACTCAACGGCCACTAACTCTTCCTCCTCAACTGCGCGATCCTGATTTGCAGGATCGCGGCTCGCGATAACTGCGGTGTTCAGTTCAGCCAAGGTGGGTGGTTTATACGGAGGGAATCACATACGCTCGAGCGGTGCGGGTTCAATTTCCTCCGCGTCTCCTGGTTGAAATGAGGGGCGAGGAAAGGGCCAGCAAGAACAGTTGCTTACCATGGGGCGGTGCATCTGGGTTTGCGGCAGCGGGCATCTTGGAGTTGAGGAAGTCGAGGTGCAGAAAACAAGAGATCCCCAGGCTTTAAGTGATGCGAAAGCCTCCGTAATCGGTGTTGATGGCGCAATACACAATACTTGAGGACAAAAGAGACAAAAGACAAAAGACAAAAGCTTCAAGCGACCCGCCGATCGGACATGGGGTGATCGTTCGGGACTCGACATGTCCCATGAATGAGTTCAGCGGTGGACGCAGAGCCGACAGCGCAGGCTGGACACAAAGTCGACAGCGGAGGCTGGACACAAAGTCCACAGCAGAGTGGGAGATAAGTTGGTGACAAGGCTGAGATGCTGTGTGACTTGTTGATGTCTGTTGTCCTTGACACGATCACATGGTCCGGCTCGCCAGTGGAATGGTCAGAATTGCAACTCGCAATGACAAAGGGACTCGAGTCGGGAACCTAGGTCTGCGGATGTGCGGAAGATTTTATATTTTGCTCCTGCTATGAAAACGTTATTCTATTTGGAAAGAAAAGAAAGATAAAAGAAAGATCTTCTCGTTGTTCGATCGTTCTTCAACGCAGCTCATCTCCACCTCTCTGCGCTTTCACCGATGCATACCGGCACATTCCCTTCAGTTCCCTTCATGTTCCTACTAAGGGGTACGTGAATCAGTATTTTTTATCTCGCTCCAGGAACACAAGATTTGTAGAGACTTGCTTGACAGTTGTGAGCTCGTCGGTATTGACTTGGTGTCGGTGTGGGTAGTCATCCTTGCTTTGAGCTGACTGGTATCCGCTACAATGTACGTCAATCGCCGTTTCATTCAATTTCGGTCAAATTCTTACCTTGCCTTAACTTCTCCCTTTCGACTTGGAATTCATCCGCCCATTCGGCTTCCGCTACAAGGTAAGTCGATCCTCTTTTTTTCATTTCATTTTACTCCCGCGATTTCGTCACTTTCCCGAACTTCTCTCCTTGACTGTGCGTCAAGTTCTGGGATTTTGCGTCTGAGTAAACCCTAGCTCGTCGTCCCTCTCACCGTTTGCGGGCAAGGTCAGCAATTTCGTTCCGTTTCTGCCGTATTTCCGAGATATCAGTAGAAAACTTGTGTTCTGTCCTCCGATCTCTGTATGTCTCCGTGTATTCGTTGATCCTCCCGCAAGTCGTTCCTTACCTGAACTTTTCTGCCTTTTGTGCTCCAACCGAATCGTCTTCCGCTACCAGGTAAGCATCTTTTCGCTCCTCCTCCTACTTCTTGTACTTGCCTGAACTTGTCTCCCTTTGACTTTGCGTCAGGGTCTCGGACTTTGCGTCCGAGCATATCTGAACTCCGCCGACCCTTCGCGCCCGCTTGTAAGTGATTTCTATTCCTTTCTTCTGGTTCTCGAACTACCCATAGGGACTTCGTGTGCGGTCTTGGACTCTGCTCAAACCGAATCATCTTCCGCTACCAGGTAAGCATCTTTTCGTTTCTGCTCATACTTCCTTACTTGCCTGAACTTGTCTCCCTTTGACTTTGCGTCAGGGTCTCGGACTCTGCGCCCGAGGGAATTCCAATCGTCTCTACCTTTTGCGCCCGAGACTGTAAGTGATTTTTCTTCAGTTCTTCTGTGTTCTCTGAATACCCATAGCGCGCTCTTGAACCGAATGCCTCACAACATGGACCCTTACGCGGCCAGCTTGCTGGAGGAAACTCGAAAGAAGACGATGGCCGCGCTGTAAGTATTCCGAATGTAGACCGTGCGTGCACTTACCTCCACAGTTGCCGCCTCGCCGCGCGCGCACCGATCGAAGCCGCGGAGGCCTATCTAAACCTCCGTCCGTACAAAGAACGCCCGGGTTTCGTCTACACACATTTGCGTCCCAACTGGGAAGTCCTTGACAATGCGCCGAACCTGGCGATGGGCCAGTTGGATTGGGTAGATATCAAAGTAGGGAAAGCGGAAGATATGGAGGACCGCCAGTTGGGTTACGAGTCGACTTGCGTGGGCGAGCCTATTGCCTGGGCCTTTTGTTACGAAACCTCGCGTCCCAAACTCATCGGTAAGTCGCTTCATCGCGTCTTTATTTAATAAACATTGTATGTGCCCTAGAACGATTGACTCATCTCACCTTGTGGGAGATGGGAGCCAAGCGCGTCCCGTACGCTTGTCGGGGTTGCGGAGTTCACCACCGCGAGCATTTTTCGGAGGCGGTGTCGGGCGGATTGGAAATAGTCGCTTTGATTATCGAGTATTGGATGCGGAAAATTGGGGAGCAGCCGACGAGGATTCTTCTTGATGATTGAACATTATGTAGATGGTTGTATATTGTGTGCTGCTGGACTTGACAAGTGTATGTTCTCAGAAATTCTCGTTGAAGCAAAAATGAAGTTTGATTTGAACGCATTCGGACAGTTGTAGAATAACAGAAACATGATGTGGCAGGGCGCAACGTCAGTAACGATTCGCTAGTAGTTCCCGGAGTAACACGACTTCGCGATAGAAATTAGTTCCAAGTGCATGTAAGCGAAATGTCAAGTTCACTCACTATCATAGTATCCATTCGGGTTACGCGGAACCCTCAGACTCAACGGAAAGCGTGGATTGATGGATGCGGGGAGCGTCGGTTCCCTCGTGAAAATGTTTGGTTTGCCGCACTGCTGGGGTCATAAGTACTTCGCATCTAGGTATTGGCCAGAGATACGCACGCTCCAATTGAGAGCTTCACGCCTGCGATTCCCCTCAGAGAAGGGGTTACAATGCATTCAGATAACAAATGACGCGTTAAACTTGCAAGTCAGCAAATGGACCACATCAGATGCGCGACACAATACCTGAGGACAACAGAGACAAAAGACAAAAGCCGCCCGCCCGATCGGACATGGGGTGATCGTTCGGTAGCGCATGAAGGAGTTAAGCAGTGGACGCAGACCCGACAGCGGAGGCTGGACGCAAAGTCGACAGCAGAGGCTGGACACAAAGCCGACAGCGGAGGCGGGTGAGAAGTTGATGATCGTTCGGTAGCGCATGAAGGAGTTAAGCAGTGGACGCAGACCCGACGCGGAGGCTGGACGCAAAGTCGACAGCAGAAGTGGGTGATAGTTGGGTGACAAGCCTAAGATGCGGTGTGATTTGTTGATGTCTGTTGTGCGTGGCACGATCACATGATCGAACGCGTCTCCCCATGCCCAGAACTGCAACTCGCAAAGGCAAAAGGACAAGTGTATAATATTCAAATTCCGGTAGCTAATTCTGTGGATGTGCGCAGTTCTATATATTCTGGTGCTGCTATGGAAATGTAGTTCTAGTGGAAACGAAAAAGATGATGTTCCTCGCTGTTCAACTGTTATTCAATGCAGCCTACCTCCACCTCTCTGCGCTTTCGCCAATAGATGTTGGCACATTCTGAGCCCACTCATTTTCCTCCCAAGGGGTACGTGAATTACTGACTCTTTTTCTCGCTTCTGGCACAGGTTCGTCGGTCTCGACTTGGTGTCGGTCTGGCTGACTTGGTTTGAGCTGACAGGTTTCCGCTACAAGGTAAGTTAATTGTCGTTTCATTCAGTTTCGGTGGATTCCTCACCTTGACTTATCTTCTTCTTTCGAGTTTGATACTTGGTATCCCATCCATCCGCCCTCCGCCCACTTGGCTTCCGCTACAAGGTAAGTCAATCGTCTGTAGGTTCATTCCTCAATTCCTTACTTATCTGAGCTCTCCGCCCACTCGGCTTCCGCTACAAGGTAAGTCGATCGTCTTCAGGTTCATCTCTCAATTCGCTACTTATCTGAGCTCATCCCATCCCTTTGACTTTGTGTCGGGGTCTTGGACTCTGCGTCCGAATTTATCTCAATCTAGCCCACCGTTTGACACCCACTGTAAGTGATTTCCATTCATCCCTCGTCTTCCCGAAATACCTTTGAGCAGTTTGTGGCCGTTCTTGCTCTCTGTCCGAGTGAACTCTTTACCGTTTGCGCCGACTGCGAGTGAGTTTTTCGTGTTTCTCCTGATTTCACGACGGGGCAAGACGACAGTTCAGATGCCTCACAACATGGACCCTTTCCCGGCCAGCTTGCCGGAGCAAACACGAAAGAATATGATGGCTGCGCTGTAAGTATTTCGAATGTGGACCGTGCGTGTACTTACCTCCACAGTTGCCGCCTCGCCGCGCGCGCACCGATCGAAGCCGCAGAGGCCTATCTAAACCTCCGTCCGTACAAAGAACACCCGGGGTTCGTCTACACACACCTGCGTCCAAACTGGGAAGTCCTCGACAATGCGCCGAACGTTCCGATGGGCCAGTTGGATTGGGTAGACATCAAAGTGGGGAAAGCGGAAGATATGGAGGACCGCCAGTTGGGTTACGAGTCGACTTGCGTGGGCGAGCCTATTTCCTGGGCCTTTTGCTACGAAACCTCGCGTCCCAAACTTATCGGTAAGTCCCTTCATCGCGTCCTTATTTAATAACATTGTATTTGCGCTAGAACGATTGACTCATCTCACCTTGTGGGAGATGGGAGCGAAGCGCGTCCCGTACGCTTGTCGAGGTTGCGGAGTTCGCCACCGCGAGCATTTCTCGGAGGCGGTGTCGGGCGGATTGGAAATAGTCGCTTTGATTATCGAGTATTGGATGCGAAAAATCGGGGAGCAACCGACGAGGATTCTTCTTGATGAGTAAATGTTATGTAGTTGCAGGTGTTTGTATATTGGTAGGGCTGCTGGACTTCACAGGTGTATGTTTTGAAACAAGAACGAAGTTGAATTTGAACGCATTGGGACAGTTGTACAATAACACAAACATGATGTGGCGAGACGCAGCGTCAGCAACGCATCGCTAGTAGTTCCCGCAACACCACTTTGAAATAGCAGTTAGTCCCCACGGCTTGTTGGGTAGCGCATGAAGGAGTTAAGCAGTGGGCAGCGGAGGCTGGACGCAAAGTCGACAGCAGAGGCTGGACACAAAGTCGACAGCGGAGGCGGGTGAGAGGTTGATGACAAGCCTGATATGCGGTGTCTTTTGTTGGTATGTGTTGTGCTTGCCACGATCACATGATCCGACGCGCCTCAGAATCGCAACCCGCAAAGGCAAAAGACAAGTTTATTTAAATTGGCATAAGTAGGACTGTTCATGAGGTTTTATCTTTTGTATGAAGATTTTTTCTATTCGAAAAGAAAAGAAAGATGTTCTCGGTAACGGTGAGGCTGGCAGTGTTCGTCTCCATCTCTCTGCGCTGTTGCCGATGAAAATCGGCGCATCCCCTTCACTTCCCCACGTATAAGCCCACTCATTTTCCTACCAAGGGGTACGTGGATTTTTTTTTCTCGCTCCGACAACACGAGACTCATAGAGATTTGCTTGACAGTTTCGACTCCGTCGGTCTCAATCTGGCATCGGTGTGGGTGACTTGCTTTGAACCGACTGGTTTCCCGCTGCGAGGTAAGTTAATATCCGTCGCATTCCCAATCCGTTGCCTTACCTTAGTACCTGAACTTCTCCTTTCGACTTTGCGTCAAGGGCTTGGACTTTGCGTCCGAGGAAACCCAATTGCGAAGCGTCCGGCCCTACCGTGTTTCATCTTGTCGAGTACTCAGTAGACCATTCGTAGCCAGTCCATTCGCGGACTTCGTATCCTATCCGCCCACTCGTATTCCGCTACAAAGTAAGTCAATCGTCTTTTCGTTCACTCAATTCGTTACTTATCTGCACTCATCCCCTTCCTTTGACTTTGTGTCGGGGTCTCGGACTCTGCGCCCGACTGAAACCCAATCTTCTCTAGCTTTGGCGCCCGCTGTAAGTGATTTTATTCAGTTCTTCTGTGTTCTCTGAATATCCATAGCGCGTTCTTGGGCTCTCTTCGAACCGGATCCGCAACAAGGGATTCGTAACTTCCCAGAACTTATTCCTTTGACTTTGCGTCGGGTTCTTGGACTCTGCGTTCAAGCACTGCAACCACTGTAAGTGCTTTTATTCGTTTCTTCCGTCTTTCCGAGGTGTCCCAGTCAGATGCCTCACAATATGGACCCTTTCGCGGCCAGCTTGGTGGAAGAAACACGAAAGAAGATGCTGGGCGCGCTGTAAGTATTAGTATTTCGAATGTGGACCGTGCGTGCACTTACCTCCGTAGCTGCCGCCTTGCCTCGCGCGCACCGATCGAAGCCGCCGAGGCTTATGTCAACCTACGCCCTTACAAAGAGCGCCCCGGATTCGTGTACACCCACAGGCGCCCCAACTGGGAGGTTCTCGACGATGCCCCGAATGTTCCTGTGGCGCAGTTGGATTGGGTGGACATTAAGGTCGGACAAGCTGTAGACCTGGAGGAGCGCCAGCTCGACTACGAGCTCGATTGTGTCGACGAGCCCATTGGCTGGGTGTTCTGCTATGAAACGTCGCGTCCAAAACTCATAGGTATGCTTTACTCCCAATATTTAACATGTATTTTATGCGTACTAGAGCGACTGACCCATTTGACGTTGTGGGAGATGGGGGCAAAGCGCGTCCCGTATCCTTGTCGCGGTTGCGGAGTCCGCCATCGTGAGCATTTTTCCGAGGTGATCTCGGGCGGCGTGGAGGTTGTGGGGTTGATTATCGAATACTGGATGCGTCGGATTGGCGAGCAGCCAACGAGAATTCTTCTTGACGAATAAATGTACTTCTTCTTGGTGAACAACTGTACCTCAGGAGTGGGGGTGTATCGATTTTTATTGTGTGCTTTGGCAACATGTATCGGAAAGAAAAAGGGGGTTTATTTCGTTCGGCCAGGCGTACAAGAAGATAGAAATATTGTTCGGAGGCGCGTCATCAGTAACGCATCGCGAGCATATCTCGCAGCAAGACGACTTCGAATTAATACTGAGCTCTCGCAGCTTGCACGACATTATGACTCCACTCACTATCATAGTATCCATTCGGGTTACGCGGAACCCTCAGACTCAACGGAAAGCGTGGATTGGTGGAAGCGGGCAGCCTTGCTACGGCGTCAGCTCCCTCGTGAAAAAGTTTGGTCTGCCGCACTGCTGGGGGTGATAAACACTTCGTATGTAGAGATTGGACAGAGATACGTACGCTTCAATTCAAGATCTTCACGCCTGGGATCCCCCTCAGAGAAGGGGTTGCAAACAATGCATGTGTACCGCGGCTTCGACATCTCCGCTTCAATCTTCTGGACGTCATGATCGAACCGGCGACGGAGGGCCTTGGCGACTGAGGCGTGGAAAGCCATACGTTTGAAGTGCGGGTCCCAGCCATCGCCGCCGGAGAAGGGGTATCCAAATTCGGCCTGGAATTCTTGAGCTACGAATGCATTGATATGATGAACCCTCCAAACTTGCCGACAAGACAACAAGAACATACCAGCAGCAAGATAACGTATCATCGCTGGATCATCGTGTTGGTCGGCGGGCACTGAATGGGAAGCCTCTAAGTACAAAGGAACAATGTGGGCGAAGGAGTTGAACGCACCAGCAGCCTCCCAGGCGCACATCATCGCCGCTACACGAGCACGCGGAGCTCTCTTGCCCAAAGCTGGATTTGCGATAGCGCCTCGTTGCCGCGACCGACGCGACTTTGAACCAGAAGTTGTACGAGGCATAGGGTGAAACACGAGAGGAAAAGAATTAGATTAGGGAAGAGACCACAAGAGTATGCGAACCGGCATTATATGTCTTTGACGATGAGACCCAATTGTGCATGCGTGCAGTTATTGTGTCGATCGCTTGGGCCAAGGAGATCGGTATTGCCGAGGATCGACGCACAGTCAGATCGGCCGCCGACGCAAAGTCGAAGCGGACATGGCGACACAAAGTCAGCCATGGACAATAACGGTGGTGAGAGTCTGAGACAAGAGACAAGAGGGAGATTGCCGGCGCGACACGTGGTGGCTGTACCGGGGCGAATTGATCCGCCGCATCCTTCACCTCATCCTCGACCACGTCCCGTCGACTTTGTGTCCGGGCCTCAGACTCTGCGTCTGAGACAATGATTCTCCACCAGGCCGCTTGACTATGTGTCGCGCGCTCCCGCACGAGAGAAACTCCACGGACTGTCAACTCTTAATGGTCAAAGCTGAACAATACGCTTGGACCTTCAAAGCGATTCATTCCACGTCGCTTGGGCAGCTCCTTCCCTTAAAAAGACCCCAATTCGCTCTCTACGTACCAGCAACATGACCGATCCAGCATCTCGCACCCCCTCCCCGCCTTTGATCCCCACATGCCTGGAGGATCTGGAAGTCAAACTTCCTCCCTCTGCCGAGGCTCGCATGCTCATGGAGCTAGCTGCGGCTCTCAACAGATCCCACTTCACCTTCTCCCGGTGTCCCTACGGCCATCGCCATTATTTCCAATTCGAGGACGGCGAGGGACTCATCTCCGCAATCGGCACATATTCCTTGCGTTGTCCAGGACCGACCGACGCTCTGGCAGCCAACCATGGTGCTCTCGGCCAGAGATGCTCCACCCAATACGGAAGATTCTCTCTGGGGAAGGAGCAGGTCGAGAAACTCCTGACGCTCCGCGACAAATTCAAGAACCAAGCCGACGGTGCCCGGAAACTTAACAAATACTTCAAGAAACTTGACGGCGCCATAGCGAAGTACTACTTCGATGGACCATCCACTCCCCTGCCCCCCGCTGCTGCTGCATGGATTTGTACGTGTGTTGTTTTGCGCTTCCCTTCCTGTACTAACCTTGTCTACGCTGACAGCTTCGGAACTCGAGACCGCTAGGGTTATTCTGGAGCGCATTGACACAGGATACATACCCGAGGATCCTGAGGTCGTGTACGACATCGGTGAGCTTATCTTGTTTCTGAAGAACGCCTTTCATAAGCTCATATCTTACAGACGAATTGCCACAACCAGATCGCAAATGGAACCAGCGAATTGAAAGTGACGACTGCAACTCCGATGGCGAGTATGACGATACCAGTAAGCGTTCACTTTCCATCTTCCTGGCTGTTCGTGTCTGACGTTCTGGCTTCGCACAGATCTCTGTCCCACGGAAGAAAGTCTCCCAATGCTATTTCCTACGTTGGAGGATGGAACTCGGGGTGCGTATCAAGTTATATAACAACGCCTCTCCTTAATCTGTGTGTAGTCTGCCACCTCCGCATCACGATATTCCACACGCATGAGACAAACCCGTATCATGCTATGCTCTGCGTGCCCAACATGCAAGCGTTCCGGTTCCGTGACTACGCGCTTCCAACGCATTTGTCGAAAGCCACCTTTTACTTTTACGTCGTGACCGATGAAAAGTATGTGCCGGTCCCCGACACCATCGACCTCACTGGACGCGGGGGGCTCCTCGTTTTCCTCCAAAGCAAGCTGGTATCAGGTCAATCCTGGGTTTCACGCCAATCCTGGCTTCGTCGCAAATGGGAGGAGCGCGCTCGTGACTTGGCGGGCTGGGAGAAGCAAGGTGCGGATTTTGTCGGGTTCACTACCCCCAACGCTCAACTTTTCATAGAGTCATCCATGGCATTCTCGTCTCCGCAGCCGTCCTCGTCGTCATCGCCAGTGAAATTCCCAACCACCGCATCCATCATTGGTAGTGGGACGCAACTCCGCACCAAACGAAAGGCAAGCCAAGAGTCGCCGGCCAGCCAGGAATCCCCTTCAGCCGCCAAGAAACTCCGGCTGGCACCTGTTGTGGTTGTCGCTGCCCCCGCGCCGCCCTCAGCCGTCGGTTCCCCCGCGCCGCCCTCCTCGCCTGTTGGAACTGCGTCAAAGCCATGGATTATCCCGTCATCGTCGTCCGGCTGCGTTATCGAGATTCCATCGGACTCTGATGACTCCGACGTTGAGATACTATAATGCTTGTATACCTACCTGCTCAGATGTTGAATACTTAGTCTATGCTTATGAATGAACCTAGTTTGTGAACGATTTTCTTGTGTGAATTGCGATTGCAAGTATCAACGGTGCCGAACGCTGATTTTAAGTAAAATAAAATTCAAATGCCTCAGTCAATCACTCAGTTTGGTGAAGTCAAACGTCAACGGTATTGAACCCAGATTACCAAGTCAAATAAAATTCGATTTTTCTCAGTTGATCGGTCAGTCTGGTGAGGTGAAAGATGCGTCTTCATTTAGTTGAGTGTACATAGCGCGACAAAGAAGTAACGGTATACGTAGGTAAATGTACACAGCGCGACAAGTAAGTATTCGTAGGTGGGTAGATGTGTCACAAGATATTGGAAATATTACACCAGCGAGCGCGTGTGCGAATCATGCCAGGCGAGGGCAGCCTTCAAGTCAGGGACGATTTTGAACTTGATATCCTTCGTTTTGGCGGCCGCCGCTTCTGCGTGGGCGCTGTAGACGGGTGATTAGTCTATCAAAAAGACGAATGGGAGGAATGACTTGCACCCCGCGGAAAATCTCCCCCTCAGACGTTACAAACCACGGGTCAGCTGCGGCCGCAGTTCCGGAGCCCGACGCGACTGGAGTAGCCGGCGCAATTGGGGCAGCCGACCCCCCGCCAGAGACAGATGCATTGGCAGCCAACGGCCGCGAGCAGGGCGGGGTTTTGCCAATGTACTGACGAGGGGCGCCGCAGGTGACCTCAGCGGTGGCGGTGGCGACACGCGGCAAAGCGGTTTTGGAAGAGGAGGTAGCTTTATAAGGCGCGGCGGTGGTGCGGGAGCGCGAGACGGTCGCAGGCGCAGCGGTATGGGCGCGCGAGACGCCAGAAGTACGTGCAGCGGTCCCCTGGACGCGCTTGGGTTTGGATCTGCTCTTGCTGAGGGTGATAACCGCTGCTTCGTGCTCGCAAGCAGGGCCGCGCGGGTATCTGGATTGCTGGACGCCATGATTGTACGTCGTCAGGTCATAGGGAGTCGTGATTGAAGGCTTGGCACGCAGGGAATGGCGCTGAGGCATCTTATGACAGTGCCCCAGGCACCACTGGGCGATAGCGTCCCCGAGCGAGTATAAACCCATGCGCTTCACCACGCTGGCGCACGGGTGAAGCCTCAAAAAGATATCGCAGTCCTTCCTGAATAAAGGTAAGCACGATGCATGGAACAATGAAGGCGAGAACTTACTCGTCTGTGAAAACTCGCCCCTCACCCAAGTGCGTGGCCAGATAATAGTACTTCGTGCGGTCGTACTCGTAGTTTTGCAAGCCGGGGAAGGACGCGCCAGGAAAGAACCGTGCTTGGCAGAAGGGATAACCGTAGTGATTGCTGGGGCCGTCGTGGGCATCGACGATGCCGTTCTGCTTGAGAGCCGCCGAGTCGGCGGTTCGCGTGGATCGACGCACAGTCAGATCTTCCGCTGACACACAGTCAAAGCGGGGTGGAGCAAGCGCTGGAGGCGCAATGACAGCCATGGACAATACGGGAAGAGACAAGACGTTGTGACCTGCGGACTGCGTAATCAAGGCTGTGCCGGGCCGAATTGATCCGCCGCTGTCGTGTCCTCCACCGCCATGTCCCGTCGACTATGGGTCCGGGATTCACCTGCTGTAGACTCTGCGTCCAGCGTGAACTTTTCTCTGACTTTTGCGCTTTTTGCGCTCGACTATGTATCGCGCATTTGCTGGACCGTTGGGCGCCGGTCCGTTATTGTTGGACCTAATTGTTAGACCGAGCTTTGGCCCGCGCTTGGACCTTGGACTGTCTGTCCAAGCGAGACGCTTGGATTTCCACGACTTATAAACGCGGCCAGCTCTTTTGGACCTCCAACTTCTTCGCCTGCTCTCACAAACACCCCTGTTACGACTATGCTACCTGCTTTCCGTCCATCTCCTATCCCTGTGCCTATCAACTCCTCCTCAACTCGGAGGCGGCTGTTGTTCCACTCCATGCCTAGCCATCTTCGTCCTCGTCTTTCGGATCACCCTTTAACGTGCGCTCATGGCTGCGTGTGTTTCTTCGATATGGACATTTCAAGCGCGCGCTTCTGCGATGTCTACACCTGGGTCGATGTCAGTCCCGCTCAAATTCATATCCCGCGTTGTCTCACCAAATCTTGTCAGTGCTCAGTCTGCGCTCAGGCTGATCCCGACCCCAGCGGCAGCGGCCCCCGACGTGTCACTTGGCTCACCAACCTCAGCGCCGTTGAACGACAGGAGATGGCGAAGATCATGACTTTTTGGGACACTAATCTCAACGGCGAGCAGAGGCTACGATTGCTCGGCAAGTTGGAGGAGCGTCTTGGGATTGTTACGGGGCCCCGTGAGATAACGGTGCACCTTTTTATGGAGGTGCGTCAGTTGATTTTCCCCTTACAATGTTTGACGGGAGCGCGACAGCCATATGTCCCTGCCATTTGCGAGCGCGTGTGTGTCCCCGATCGCCGTCGGTTCTCCTTCGATACCACATCCCTGTTTGGTCTCAGCAACGCCGGCGGGGCGCACCCGACAATGTATGAGCGTTATGAACTGAATGGCGACACATTCACTGCGGACTCGCGCGTTCTTGGCCGGATCGATATCTCTCACTGCGGAACTATCCTTATCTATAGGCGGGAGGGATTGCAAGATTGGGAATGCCCTGGGCTATTCGACCTTCGCCGAGATCTACAAGAAATGCACTACGGTTCGCTGGTATTATTCTCGTTTGCCTCTCTCGCTGACTTGAATTCAATTTCAGGTCGAGACGCTAGAACCCCGGACAACGGCCTGATAGAGGGCATTTTCGAGGGGTTAGGCGATGAATAATCGAGTCGCACATCTTTACTCATAATCAATGGCTTGTATTTCATCTTAAACATGACTGGTACTTGTGAAACAACAATTGCGCGAAAAAACAAAGCTCAGCATGGTAGAGTTCATTTTCGAGGGGTCATGCGACGAACAATTGGTTCGCGCATCTTTACTCTTAATCAATGCCTTCCATGCCATCTTAAACATCAATTCGTCCTTTTGAAAGAACAATTGCGCGAAAAAACGAAGCTCAGCATCAAGCAGTTGTCGGATTTGCGATGCGCCAGATCGCGCTCCATGCCCCACGTGATCGTGTTGCATCAGCGTCACGGCCGAGGGATCATTGATCAGATCGACCCTCACTCTTCCCAAACCACCACCATCCCGTCGACTATGGGTCCGGGCAGGCTTCGACTATGCGTCGAGGTAGACTTTGACTGTGTGTCGGTCGTTACGCCGTTCTTGTGCGCACTCCCGCGCACTGGTACTCATCAAGAGTATCATCAATGGTCAAAGCCCTGGTCAAAGCAAGAACAAAAGGGCGTACAAGACAAGAGAGCGCAGGCGTTAAAAGGGGACCTTGCTCCCCTCCGCAATCCTGCATCCACTCAGCCGATATGCCCAAAGTTGACACTCTACGCCCCGCGCACTCCACCCCACATCGCCCGCCCACGTACGCATCAGCGCTGCGCAGAAGAACCAAAGCTCCAGCGGATAGCTTTCTCGATTTCGACACACCCATCACGACGATCATCTGGATTAATGTTCGTCGTTTTCATATTAAATTTTCGAATCTTGCTCACGATAGAGTCAGAACGAAGAGGCCCCAGTTCAAATAATCACCTACCCGCGCGAAGACCTACGAGTACGCCTTTCGGATCACAAGATTGCCCTCGCAGCAGTCGGCTTCGAGCAGCAAGAGAACGCGATGCCATACCGCTGGTACCTTGGAGAGAGTAGCGGTACCTGGTGGCGCTGCAACTGGGACACCCCGTTGCGAGTATCCGGCCGCGGCGACACACTTCTGCTCGGTCGCAAGGGCGTCACCCAGGCGACTGACTTTCACCTTCACATGCCGCACCTCCTGACCCGCGATGTTTCTCCCCCGCCCGAGCTACGTTACACGGATCGGTCGCTCCTACGCCGGGCCGCCGACCACGTCTCTGATCGTTTCTTGGACTTCCACACCCAGATACCCACCATGATATGGACCAAGGTGCGATACGCGGTTGTGTCTGGCCTTCTTTCGCAAATTCTGACACTCCTCTTTACAGGAAGGCGCAGAGCCTGTGCAGATTGTCCTTTACCCGCGCGAGGACCTTCGTGTGCGTTTGTGCGACCATGCAGAGGCGCTTGCGGCCGTCGGCTTCACTCAAGACGACGTTAAGTATCCTCAGCGGCATCTTCGGGAGGACGGCGTCGGAGTGTGGCGCCCTTTTGCTTGGGATACCCCGCTGAAGATATCCGCGGCGGGGGACGCGCTCTTGATCGGCGCCCCAGATGTCGAGGACCACAAGGATTTCCGTATTCACGAACCCCATATGCAGCGACTAGTTTAATTCTTCCCAATTTGATCTTCTTTTGTTCCTCGCCGCAAGATCGGTTTCTCTGTTATTGTTTGGATTTCCCGATCGAGGAGTTTGTTGTGTCGCAAGCAGACCCAATCCGGCCTATTGTGTTCGCTTGGACCGAGCCGGTCATATAAGACCGGCGAAAGATCTATTCTGTGACGCTGAATGTCTACCGCCACAGAAACCCCCTCGTCTGCCACCGACTCCGCCTCTCTTGTCCATCCAGACACGGACGAGGTCAAACTCCATGACCTCGGAATGGAGGATTTACAAAAGGGGGAGGCATACGCACATGCCGACAAAGTGTACGTCCTGTCAATCTCTCTTGTTCTTCTTGCTTTGACGGCGCGCGATTCGCACAGCTTGGCCTGGGCTTTAGCTTGCTCGCCGAAGAGGCAAACGGTCTACGAATCTGTGTGCACTTGCAATCAGGGGCTTCCTGAGCCCAGCAGCTCTGACGCAGAACCCTCGGACAAAGACCCTGCAAGTCATTCAACTTACAAGCTGTTGTAAGTCACATTTTTCTCTCTCTTCTGTTGTTCTCGCTCTCATTCAATGTTTGAAGTCTTTCCAGTGATGGTAATTTCAAGCTGCACCGCAAGGCAGAGGCGGTAGATGGGTTTGAAGATGGGAAGAATTCCGTAGCTACCGAAAACGACGAACATGACATCGACGACGAGATGCCGGGACTGGACGACGTGTCTGAATCCGACGAGGAAGAGTAGAACGGCCGTACTTATCATACAAATGTTTTTTTACCGTGTCGATCCACGTTATTGGTTGACCTCGCTATCTTCCCGAGATGAATTTACTTGTACCTAATCCTGAACTCCACATGAAGGCGGGATAATATCCACGGCGAATTTTTTCACGCGTCAGTGTCACCTGACCGCGAGCGCGGATCATTTCAGACGACAGCTGATCGATACTTGTCTATCGTCTTGGCGGCCTTGGTCTTGCCACCATCTTGCCACCGTCGTCGACTTTGTGTCCGACCGCGTCGCCGCGCGCTGGCTGACTATGTGTCGGCTTCCGATTCTCCCTCCCATTCCGTCGTCGCGTACCCGCAATTGCGAACAATCAAGGACGCGTCATCTCACTCGAAGGCTCAAGCATGATCGCACGACAATTGGCTAATTGTGTTTCGCTCTCCCTTGGACCCGTTGCTTGAACCGCCGCTTGGGCCGCTGCTTGAACTCGAAATCTATGGTGGCATTTTTTGCTCTTTGTTCTGCGCGTGAGATTTAATTGCTTTGGCCACTGCTCAGGTATAAAAGCCCCGGACGAAAGAAGAATCGGTATCCAGAACTTCAAACTCACCAAATGGCTCTCGTGCAACCTCCCTACAAAGCATCGACCCGGCAGCAGCATGCTTGGTCCATCCTGCCCGCAGACTTGAAACCCACCGTTGCCCAAGAACCCAAGAAATGCGAGCATGGCAAAGCCCGCATGTTCTCGATTAATTTGGGCGACGGGTCACCAAACTGTGGCGGAAATCTCACCGCCTATACAACGGTATGTGCGCAACCCCGGGCTGCCTTGAATACACCGCTGATGCCGCTGCAGTGCGATAAATGTCCTGAGAAGTACCGCACCTTGACCACCCCGACGCCCCGGCAGCGCCGTGTTTTCATGGCCGGAATGGCGCGCTACGATGAGACGGTGGCAGCGGCCAAGGAGTCGGAGCGCCAGGCCAAAGCCCTCGTCAAGGAGTCGGAGCGCCAGGCCAAAGCCCTCGTCAAGGAGTCGGAGCGCCAGGCCAAAGCCCTCGCCAAGGAAACGGCGCGCAAGGTCAAATCGATGGCCCGGGAGCAGAATGCGATACAATCCACTCCGTCTGCAAGTGAGTTGTCTTTCGGGGTCGTTGTATCGAGCGCGGGGCCTTACAATAACTCACAGGAACACGGGCTAAAGCCGCAGCGGGTGCGTTTTTTTGTCGTCCGCTCAGCGCCGATTTACTCACTGCCCCACAGAAGCGGACGGCGCGAGAGCAGGATCTGCCGGCAAAACCCCTCAGCCCCAGGGGTCTCCTACGAAAGGCAAGGGCAAGGAAATCGAAACCCCACCTCGCAGTGCGTCGTTTGATTCAATCCTGGTTGCTGTACGTTAATTGAGGTTGATATCAGAGAAAGCGAAGCGCACGACCAACAACCTCACGCCCGCGGTTCCTTCCAAACAGGCCAGCACGAAACAATCCAAAGACGTGGAAGTCTGCTTGTTCTTCGAGGTATGTGACGCACGCGCTATTGCTCGATGTGTCTGAATTGCGCGCAGGCCGACAAGGAAGCTATCAGGCTGTCCGACACCGTCCCCGATGTGGAGCGTTTTGAGTTCACCCAACACAAGATTTTCGACTTCAGTAACGCCCTGGCGACAGTAGGCGAGCCCACTGTCTACGTGCGCTACTCGCCCCATTTTGGCGACTTCAGGAGCGTCCAGGAGTCGCGGGTGTTTGGCAAGACAAATATCTCTGAGTCCGGAGACATCGTCATCTACCGCGCGCAGCATCTTACGGATGGCCAATGCCCTGGCCTCGAGAAACTCAAGTTTGAGGTTCACATGCTCAGTAATTGCGGTAAGCTTCAGTCATTAGGGGCAGTAGTTCGCGTTTAACATTATTACAGCATCGAACGAGTACCCATCATTCTCGATCGCCGGACCCAGCACTCTCAAGAGGACTCGCCAAGTCATGGAGGAAGACGAGGATGACGATGGCGACGCGGACGAGGTCGAGGATAATTGATACTTGATTTGAATTTATTGTACTTAGGATGATCGTAGTTAATTGACGTTCGGTACCACGGGAATGATATGCGATTCAACTATCTTGGATGAAAATTTGTAAATCAATTGGTCTATTGTATGGACAGCAGGGAAATTGGGATTGAAGTGAAACTAAATACGAACATGTATGCATGTGTCGGCGGTTTGAACCGTGGAGGATTTTTTTTTTTGCGGGTGTAAGTGAAATGTGATCACTTCAACTATACCGATGGGATGGTCAGGAGCTCGAGGAAAATGGGAAGGACCGAGTTGGATACAGATACGGTACGGCAAGATCCGACCACCGTCGTGGTCATAATATGGGATTTGAGACTAGCATCTTGATTATGTCGTAAATTGAACGAGCACAAACGGGACAGCCGATTATTCCCGGAGAAAGACCCTTGTGAACGGGAGACGGGCGAGGGGGTCGAGATCCATTGCAACAGTGCGATTCACGCCCGCCACCTCTACCGTCGACTTTGCGTCCGTGTCGCGGAGTCCGAGAAAACCACTCACGGGTAAGTCGAATTCACCAAATTCTGGATTTGGCTTGATCAAGTACAGAATTTCTTGAACTTTGCGCTGCGCGGTTCCGATCTAAGTTGGTGCTCATCGTTTCCCGACTTGGACATTGCGTTGGACCGACCCAACCAGCGTTATTCCTTCGCGAGTGATTTCATTTTCCTCCCCACTTGAATGTGTCGATCCCTTCCCTATCTTCAAGCAAGCCGACTACTCTCTGCACACGACGCTGTAAGTACACTTGTTCGTTCAGCACTTGCGAAACAACTGACCTCTGCACAGACATCTTCACCCGCTACCCAAACACCACTTGCCGTCGACTTTGCGTCCGGACCTTGGACTCTGCGTCCGAGCCATTTCCCGGCGCTAGACAAGGTAAGTCTCGTTTCGCTGAATCTCGTAGTTATTATCTTCCTAGTTTTCTGTTACTTATTCTTGCAGTTTCGCCTTCCTTCATCGTCGTTTTCGGCCCGCCACCTCTACCGTCGACTTTGCGTCCGTGTCGCGGACTGTGGCGTCCGAGGAAACCACTGACGGGTAAGTCGGGTTCACCAAATTCTGGATTTGACTTGATCAAGTACAGAATTTCTCTAACTTTGCGTTGCGCTGTTCCGATCTCAAGTGGTACTCACCGTTTTCCGACTTCGTTTACTTGGACCCTGCTTTGACCGAATTAAACAGCGGTATTCGTGAGTAGTTTCACTTGTCTTCGGTACTTGCTTGAATCTGTCTATCTCTTACTATTCTCAGGCACTGTCCTCCCATTGCACGGTTACTCTCTGCAAACGACGCTGTAAGTAAATTTGTTCGTTCTACAGTTACGAAACGACTTACCTCTGAGCAGACATCTTCACTCGCTACCTAAACACTACTTCCCGTCGACTTTGTGTCCGGAGCTTGGACTGTGAGTCCGAACCATTCCCCGGCGCTACACAAGGTAAGTTTCGTTTCCTTGAATCACGCAGTTAATATCTTGATAGCCTTCCGCTACTTGGTCTTGCAGTCCCGCCTTCAAGAGTGTCTTTATCGTTTCCATTTTTCTGTAAGTTCATTGTGATTATCATTCCCACTGCCCGATTACATTTATTCAATCAACCGCTCCATAGATGCACTGGAATCTTGACCCGTTCGCGGCAAGTGTGCCGGACGATGAGCGCAAAAAAGATATGGCTGCACTGTAAGTCGAATTCGTACCCAAAACGGTGGATGCGCTTACCTGTACAGCTCCCGCCTCGCTGCGCGCGCACCACTCGAAGCCGCCGAAGGTTACCTCAACCTCAGACCGTACAAGGAACGCCCGGGCCACGTTTACACCCACTTGCGCCCGAACTGGGAGGTGGAAGCAAACGCCGCGAACGCCGCCGCCGGGGAGGAGTTGGACTGGGTCGATTTGAAGGTGGGGAAGGCGGAGGATGTAGCGGTCCGGCGTATGGACTACGAGCTGGATTGCGTCGATGAGCCGATACTCTGGGCGTTTTCCTATGAAACGTCGCACCCGAAGCTGATCGGTAAGTCGATTTTCTCTCCCTACTCAGTGGTTGAGCTACTGTGGCAGAACGGTTGACTCATCTAACGCTGTGGGCAATGCACGCGAAACGGGTCCCTTATCCGTGTCACGGCTGCGGTGTTCGCCATCGCGAACACTTTTCGGAGGCGAGGTCAGGGGGGTTGGAAGTTGTCGCAGCGATTATCGAGTATTGGCTAGCTAGACTTGGAGAGCCGGCGGTGCGGGTTCCGTTGTATGCATGAGAGTTTTTTGTTGTTGTTGTATGTAGCATTCGTCGTCGGGGTTCCGCTGGCCTTGGAATTACTTCACATGTATGACAGAAAATTTGTTGATTTCATTGGCAACAAAGTACAGCGACTATTGAAGTCTCAAAAATGATAAAAACGTGTCGCGCTAAATAGACCAGACGGCTGAGCAAAATAAAAATGGTCAAGATGAGGGACATTTACCTGAGAATTTTGCTCAGCAAGGGAGCGCCGAGCACGGGCCGATACAACAGTCAGAGCGGGAAATTCCTTAGACGCATAGTCATAAGGAGGGCCCTCGACCCAAAGTCGAGAGGGCCAAAGCGCCAGACCGTCATGACAGTCAAAGCCAGGAAGTCACTGTCAGCTGATGTGTAACGCTGTGACACGTCAACAGAACCAAATAATTCAATTAACAATAACGCTTGCTTACGACCACCACCTCGCCACTCGACGCGTCCCCTCCGCGTCTACCGCTTCGACCGCGCCCTGCCGACTACTGAGAGCTGGAACTTGATTCCCTCTCTTCTGAGCTTGACTTTGTGTCGCTCACTGAGCTTGACTTTGTGTCGCTCAATTTGCTGTCCTTTGCTTTTTTGAGTCCTGCCTTGGTCGCATTACCTCAGTGCGTAAATCCTCCCGGTTCACCGCTGCATTGAATTAACGTGTTACCACGCTCAGATCGTTGCGTTAGGCCGTTGTGGTATCCACCGGCTCGTTGTGTGATATATACTCGTTGTGAGTAGTCGAGTGGCTCTTCATTATTCAAATGCTGATGGACAATGAAGAATCTACGTGTCAATATGCCACCCAAATGCCATGGAGCTATGCTGGTCGATTTCGAGGACGAGGACGAATTGGGGACAGCGGCCACGATCGTCACCTCCACCAAACGCATGAAACAGAAACCGGTGGTCTTAGATGCCAAATCGAAGAAGAAGGCCAAAACCGCAGCCGCAGCGCCAGAGCCGCCGATGCCGCCGGTGGAGGGGGATGTTGACGAGGATGACGACGAGGAGAACCCGTCTGTCGAACGCAAGCAGGTGTGTCCGCGCGTGTCTCGCGCGCTACAACCTGTTCTGACAGCGGCCAGGGCATGTCACACGCGATGAAGATGTTCACGGACGTGCTGGACGACCTCGAGGAGGCGATTTTCCAGACCAAATCGCATGCTGGACTCGCCGCCGCCGGGGCGAGCGTGCAGTGTGCCTGTGGCCAGACGGCGCTGTTTCGCTGCCCAGAGTGCGGGACGGGTAGCATGGTCTGCGCGCAGTGCCTCGTTAGGATGCACCCCGGGCAGACCCTCCACCACATCGAGAAATGGGATGGCGGCGCGTTCGTGAGAACGAAACTCTTCGATCTGAAGCACGAAATCCATCTCGGTCATGAGGGAAAGCGATGTGAACATGCTTCCCTCAACGCTTCGGGTCGGACAACGATCATCGTGGACACGAATGGAATCCACAAAACGCGGATCTTCTACTGCCGCTGTGAGAACTACCCCGACGATCATATTCAGCTCGTTCGCGCGCGTTTGTTCCCTGCCACCATTATCCTGCCCCAAACCGCCTTCACCTTCGACGTCCTCCACAATTTTCATGTCCACAATCTGACATCGAAGAAGACCGCCCAGGACTACTACCGCGCCTTGCAAAAATTGACCAACGGCGCCTTCCCCAACCAAGTCGAGGTGTGTGTGAAGCTGCGGCTCGAAAGACTTCAGCTGACCAGAGCGGATAGGATCGCTACCGGGAGTTCCTGCTGTACGCTGTCCCGCTTGTCCGGAGGTGGGTTTCAATGTTGACAAGGCAACGATTGATGCCGCACCTGAGAACAAAAGGTGAGCCACAGCCTCTGAATCGCCTGTTTTACTGACCGGTGTCCACGCAGACATCTGTATACCTTCTTCCTATCGTCTGATGGGAATTTCAAGTTACAACGGAAGCGCAAGGTCGATGATCCCGACGATGTCGCGTTGAACGGGGGCAACGCCTACTTCCCCGAAGACACAAGATATCAAGCGTATGTCAAGGAGCTGCAGAAGCAGGGTCCCGCAGATGATGTACGTCCTGGAGTTCGTTCTCGCAAGACGCGGCATGGCTGACGACGGTCTTAGAAATGCACCTGCTCCGATCTCAAGGCAGTTCGCCTGCAAAACATCGCGAAATTCAAGAACTCGGTCATCAGCGGGGTTGTCGCAGTTCAATGCGCTCGGCATGGTTTTTTTATGCCAGGGGGAATGGTAGATTTAACGAAAGGCGAAGGGTGAGTACCATTTTTTGGTTAGTTTTAGTTCTAGCTGACATCGCCTGGGGCTCAGTTACGGACACACAGATTACGCTCTCGGTCATTCGCTCGCCGACGCGCATGATCACCGTTGGATTGTGCTGACGTACGACGTGTACTGCCAGTATTACAAAAATATCACGACACGCTTTGTATCGTGGTTCCCGTCGCTGGTCGGCCTTGTGAAGCGGTTGACCGGCGCTGTGCCGAAGATGCATATCCGCAACCATATCGCACAGTGCCAAACGCAGTGGTCCACCAATTTCGAGGAATATCTGGCGTTTCTCATCGGCGAGCTCATCGAGGGTTCGTGGGCGGAATTAAACCAGTTCGCCGGGAGCACGAAGGAAACCAACCACGGTCACCGGCACGACATCCTGGACGACGGGTGCGGACAGTGGAACTGGGACAAGGTGATTCAGATGGGTATGTCGTTCCTGAGCGTTGCTCAAAGCCTCGCTGACGATTGCATACCAGGAGAAACGCTGCTTAGAATGTATCGCGAGGCCTGCGCAGCAGTGCGCAAGCGATCTCCCGTGTTCGAGCAGCTCTCGGAAGCCACCGACCCCGAGCTTCTCGCAGAATGGACGGCGTTACCCAAGAAATGGGAATTCCGTAAGGGTGTATATTGGAGCCCCTATCAGGTTAATCTCAAGAACGGTATGTGACGCGCCTGCACGGATTGATTAGCACGTCGTCTGATGTGCAAGCCAGGACCGCCAACGCATCGCGGCGCCTACGAAAAGCTGATAACTGCGGAGCTGGCGAAAAGCATCGAGCGGGGAACTGTATGTGGTGGAAATACCGAGTTCATTTCGAAAGGGTTGCGTCTTGAGCAGCTGCAGTGAGTTTATCCACGCCTTGTATGGTCTCGTTGCTGATCAATCCGGATAGACATAAAATTACCAGGACGCTGAGAACTTCTACGACCGACAACGCAGTAGCAGCCAAAGCCAGTCTGCGCAAGGAGCTGACTGTCTGGCGCGTTTCCCAGTATGAACGCTTCCCAGCGCTGCAATCCGAAATCGGAGCCGAAAGCTCGATTACCGTGGAGAAGCAGAAGTTATTTCTGCCGTCGTCGTTCAATGAAACTCGGCGCATCACTTTGGGGATGCAGGATCTCGCGAGAACGGAGTTTACGTTGCGCGAGGGGCAGGCTCACGATGCGTTGGAGGATGTTCGCGTCGCCATCAAAACTTTCAACTTCAATGTCGCATTCAAAATCACGCAGGTCAAAGGCCAGTCCGCAAACACGCGGGCGCAGAACTTCCTGCGAACGTTGGCGAACGACAGAATTGTAGCTGCAGACCAGTATCGTGTTGCGCGAGCAGCGTTGCTGAATCTAGGGCTGTCAGATCCGAGCCTCCAGCCCCTTATTAACGACGAACTGTACGCCAAAAACACAAGGGATGCGCCCAAGATGGGGGACAGTGGCGCTGTGGACCCTTGGTTCTGGACGGTAGGCCGCCCCGCAAACTTGACCCCGCGGGAGCAGAAGGAGTGGAGTGTCGAGAGTAAGTAACCATTCATTACGACCATGCGTTTTTGCTGATTACAAGCGATAGTGGACCGTGCTAAATGGTGTCGCGACCGCGCGAATCGGGATCGCGCTGTAGAGCAGAAAGAGCTTTTGGAGGAGGAATTCCCTCGGACGATCGAATCATTCCGGAAAAATGCCGCCGCATTCAGGGCGATTGCGGGCATGAATGTGTCGAGATCAGGGCGAGCAGCGTACGCTCACCTGAAGGATGTCATGTACACGAAGCTCGCGGAGGACTGCATCGAGCTGCATAAGTCAGCTCCGGGGTTGGCCGAGAAGGATCGGGAGGCCGAGGAGGCGGCGGCGGAGGAGGAGCTACGGAAAAAAGGCCGGTTGAACCAAAAGCTTTCGGACAGCTACAAGGTGCGTGCGAAACGCTTTGCGTACGGTGACGCCTCGCTGATGTTTGATCCAAGGACTATCTGCCCGTTATCTAATAGGATAGGATACGTAGGATAGGATAGGTCGTCGCTCTACTCGACCTTGGCGACGCACGCCTTGAGGACCGTATCCTATCTGGTGGGACGGATAGGATATACGGTGAATCCTATCCTATCCTAACTCCAATTTTTGTTCTCATTCTCTGGCGTGGAGACTTGGCTTTTCCTCTACCTACGATAAACGGTGAATCCTATCGTATCCTAACTCCAATTCTGATCCGGATAGGATACGCGATAAAAGGTAAATTTTATCCTATCCTATCTCAACTCCCTTCTAATCCTTTCGCAAAGGCACACACTCTGCCGTGAGTCCTATCCTATCCTATCCTATCCCCCTCCGACGACGACCCCCGCGACTCCGTTTCTGACTTTCTTATGCAGATTCACTCCAATCATGCTTTACATTACTCGTAGATTACTTAGATAGAACATGAGTTAGGATTACACAATTTGTAGTAGAATAAAAATCCTATTGTCCACCAAGTAATGGAACGGATTAATCCGATCAGCTGCGGTCGTCGTGGTCTTGCACCACTTCGGCGAGGCGCTCATAGTGGGCTTGGGCGCGGCGGTGTGCGTGCTGCTGTGCGTGGACGCAGTGGAGCGCCCAGACGCGGTGTCCGGCAGCATGAGGCGCAGCTTGTCTTTCACGTCTTCGGCAAGGGTGAGGCGCTCATGGTGGGGTGGACTCGGGCTTGGTCGTGGCGCTGGTGTGCATGGTGTTAGTAGAAAACGCGCCCTCGGTCTTCTTTTTACGTGGAAGCCGAATTTCGTTGGTCTGACCTGGCTCGTACTGCACGTCTTCGACAAGGCCGTGGGGCGCTGGTGCTGGGCGAGGAGGTGGAGGCGACATGTGTCGGGATGGTGAAAGAAGCGTCTTTGCTCTTCATCTACGTGGAGGCCCCATTAATATTTCGTCGTGTGCGGAAGCGGAGGCGGAGGCGGTGTGCGTCCTGGAAGTGGAAGACGCGCCTTTGGTCGCGGACGACTTGGGGTGCATCTGCATGGAAGCCTTGCCGCCGTCGTGATTCGGCAAAGCCGAGGCGCTGCTGGTGGGCTGTGGCGCGGGGCAGAGGTGACTTGGAAGACGCCCGCTGGTCGTGATAGGCGTGCGGGCCCGCCGGCGACACGACACGCGTGGCATTTTGCACGTCTTCGACTGTGAGGCGCTCGCCTTTGGTTTAAGCGCGGAAGCAGCATGCGTCGTGCATGCGTGCGTGCGTGCAGGCGAAAGCCGCGCCTTTAGCCTTGGTGTACGTGGAGGGTGTCTGCGTGGTGCTCGTGGTGAGATTAGGCGGCAGCGGCGCCGACAGCGTGCTTGCGGCAACTGTGCTTGAACGCAGCGTGCGCGCCAAGGACACGGGGCGCGGCTCGTTTTGCAGGTCTTTGACAAGACTGAGGTGCTCGTGGAACGCAGAGGCGCGAGTGCTGGGGGCGGAGGCCCAAGGGCTCTCACTGGTTTTGGAAAGTCGCGGCTGCCCTGTTGGACCGTGGCATTCGACGTCACGGCTACCTACGGTGTTCGGCGAGGGTGGCGCACTTGTGGTGGGCTTGCGTGCGTGCTGTGTGCGCGCGCGCCAAAGACGCGGCGCACGACTCCGGCGAGGCGCTGTGGTGGTGAGCCTGGACGCGGAGGTGATGTGTGTCATGCTGCTGATGTGCGTGGGGTGGTCCTCGTTTGGTGCTGGGCTTTCGACGAAACGTGGACTTGGGCGGGCTGCCAGGGTGCGTAGACGTGCGAGCACGAGGACCCGCCGTTTGTGTCCGGCTCCCCTTTCGTCTTGTGCACGGGGCTTGCGTGAAGGGGGGTAAGGCATTTGTGCTGATGTCGGGCTTGTGCGAAGGCGGAGGTGGCAGGCGTGTAAAACGCGGACGTGGCGTGCGTGCTGCTGGTTTATCCTGGCTGGCTTGGTGCTGGACGCTGACGCCGATGCGGACGCTTTGGCGGTACTCTGCCTTCCCCGTGCTCGTCGTTCCCGCACCCCCGCCGCACCGAGCGCAGCGACATCACCCCCGGAAGCCAATACACCCCCTGCCGGATCGTCGACATGTACTCACGGGGATGCTTATACGCGCCACGCAGCGTTACGAGGCCGCATGCGGACAGGTGATTGGGTGGTGCGCAGCGGGGTAGAGACGGAGGAGATAGCTGGCTGCGATGGGCAGAGTGAGCCGGTGTCTGCGCGGTTTAGCCGTTAGAATTCATAACCCTATCCAAGGCGGAAAAGGAAGCACGGAGGAGGAAGAAGGAGGAGGAAGGAAGAGGAGGAGGGGAGGGAAACAGGATGGAGGGAGAAGTGGCAGGGAAGAGGGAATGGAAGAGAGGGAGAAGTGAGGGGAAGGAACCTACCACAGTCCTTTGCGTCCAGCTCCTTCGTCGACTCCGCTGTGCTCGCGTTCGAGGACTTGAGTAATAGTCAGGAAAGGGACGTCGGGACGGAGGGCTCCTGACGCTTGGCGAACGTGAAGGGCGTCGGCGTCGGTGAGGTGTTGCTTGCGGTTGCACTGGGCCCTGGGCGACGCCGCGAAGGCGCAGGAGGCTCGCTGTTGCCAGCCGAGCGCAATGGCGTCGATGGCGAGGGTGAGAGGTCGAGTCCAGTATCAGAGGATTCAGCTGTTTGACGCGCACAGGCTGAATTCCGATTCCGATGCGATGAACACGACTGAGGACCGTGCGTCTTCAATCCTCCGTTGCAGAGTCCCGTCGACGGCAGGCCACCCGCAAAAGATCTCCCAAAGTCCTAGCCTGGTCCTAGCTCGCCTGTTAGTGAGGGCAAGATTTAATTTTGAGTGCGAATTCTCCACCCTTCGTCGGACCGAATGAGTCGTTATGTGCGTTGCGCTACGCGTTCGTCTGAGAGTGCACAGCAAGTGCCAAAATACCGTATGCCTCCCTCGTATGTAAGTTTTCTCAAAAGTGGATGGTCGTCGTCGAAAGAAAGCGTGCCGTCGATGCACTGCCACCGATTGTTCCGAAGACGATGCCGAGTGCAGCCAACCCAAAGCGCGATGATACACCGGAACAGGTTCACTCCATGGAAGACGCAGTCTCACCGGTCTGCTTCTTCGACGGAGCTCTGCGGCATCTACAGCACGTGTTGACTCGCTTTGGTGGGGGTGCATGTGGTTCGGAAAATTAAAACAGTTTCATTTGGTTGTGGTTCAACCTGATTCCAACATCATTGCTTTTGATTTAGCAATTCCGTTCCGGGGCTTCCCCTTCATTTCACTCCTAGGACATTGTCGTTGTCATTTTGAATTTTGAATTGTCCTCCGCCTTGGGATTCAACCAAAGGCGGAGGATTCAACCAGTCTTCAAAATTTCAACTACCTGCTCGCGAAGCCCATCATTCCATAACTTTCTCCTTCTCGGAGTCAGAAACGCCTTTGTCTTGAAAGCCCCAAACTCATTGATTTGGATCGCCTTCCTTCTGGCCTTCAAGTTGCTGCGGTGGCATATACAGCTCTCCAAACTCTGCAATCTTCTACAATCACGCCCTCGTAGATCAGTGGCAGATCCTCCACATTCATTATGGAACATCTCCAAGAGTTATGTGGACGATGCGGGTTCGATTCCCGCCGAGGGCGTGTGGACGCAGAACGACTGTTTTGCTGCCCCTCCAGATCAGTTTTTATTCACGCTACACTCCAACACGAGAAAACCCCCTCCTCGGATGAGCTGAGGGATGGCGAACATAAGCTAGTACTTTTTAACCATTTGATACACGCACAACTTTCAATGTCCAGCTACGGCAGAAAGAGCCAGAAAACACCTTCGTGTCCACTCACTAACTATAGTGGTATTCACAGTAGCCATTTTTCGGCTCCTTTTTGCGTCCTTTTCCATTCCCTTTTCCCTCCCTTTTTGAAAGAGTGAGTAAATAAGGAACAAGAAAAGAGAACGCAAAAGGGCCCTTTTCGAAAAATGGAGACCATGAGCTCATTTTTTAAAAAGGGCCCTTTTTTGCTCCCTCTTATTTTCTCAACTTTGGACTGAAAGGATCGTTCCGCCTGGTTGTTGGTGGAATATATGGTCAAAGTACAGTTGAATCCACATGCAATGCAGTGGAATACCCCTTCTGACCGCACATTTTCCAGGAAGTAATTATGAACACACATGTTCTCCTTTTTGTTCCCTTTTGTCGAAAATCTGATGCTTGATTGTTCACAGTAGCCCATTTTTTGCTCCTCTTTTCCTCACTTTTTGCTTGAATGGCAGAGAACTTGCAAAAAGGGGAGAAAAAGGAAGCAAAAAGGAGCCGAAAAATGGCTACTGTGAATACCACTTATGCGACCAAGGTAGCAGCTATTTATTTCAATTGGATTGTTGTCCTTGTAGATCAGCGGTAGATCACCCACCTCAATTGTGTAGAAAAAGGAAATCCAATTCCGTGGACGACGCGGGTTCGAATCCCGCCGGGGGCATAGATCTGAACAGCTTCAATTTCTGTGGTCTCGCAGTACCAGTGCTCCCTTTTGTACACCGTTCTTAGCATAAGAGGCACCTCCGAGTTCTTTTGTGATAACTCCACTTCTATTAAGCAACATGCCAATTTACCAGTCCTCATACCTGTCAAAGCTCTCGTATATCAACGGTAGATCCTCCACTGGCAATCGACGCAGCGTAAATGCTTTCCGTGGACGATATGGGTTCGACCCCCATCGAGGGCATATGCATTGGATCCACTACTTTTTCTTTGCTGTTCTTTTCTTTCTGGTGCTATGACCGGGTCGGCAAGGAAACATCGAATTCTGTGATGGCTTAGTCTATCACGCGGCAGATCCTGCACTTCAAATCTTCGACCGGTTGTGCAGTTGGTTGACACGGGTTTGACTCATATCGAGGGCATGGGTTGATCGAGCTTTTCATTCTGTGTTTTCCTTGCATGTCCATATTTGCACCCTCCGAATCCTATCCAACATGGTGTATTGAGTTTAAATTAGAATTATCTACTTCCATCCGACTTGAACCAGGGCAGTGGTTTGATTGGATTGAGGTTGGATTTTCTTTGTCGACGCTGACAGGCCGCAGTTAGGTTGGAATATCATGTGTGTGGAAATTCTCCACGCCCTGATGGTCTAGTAGTATGATACCTTGTTAGGGTCTCCGGATCTCGAGGTGGTCCCCGGTTCAATTCCGGGTTAGGGCCTTTTTGTGTCTGAAACTCGGCAGGACTCGAGAAGCAATGCATACTTTCACCCCCTGGGACCCAGAGAGATTTTTTGGACGTCACAAGATAACTGGAGTATAGTAGCTCGGAGATGGTATTTAATGGTAACCTACGAGGGAAGGAGAAAGCAGGGCGTATCGAAATTCACAGGGCGATATGAGGCAAAAAGGAAGAAGCGCGTGCAGCCTGTCGATGATTAAGCCAGACAAGGACAAGGCCACGAGCTTCTTTAAGTCTTGCCACCAACTGGAATCATCCGCAAACCTGGCCTCTTTCATTGACATCGCGTTCCACAACCAGTCCTCCATACGTTGGTGCCGGCCAACTCACCTTAGCCTTCGCCGTAGCTGATCAGCGGCGCTCAGCACTCAGCATTGACCTCACCTTTATTGTATGGCGACTCGGACATCGCCGACGAACCAGTGGCATGATGGGCTGACAAAGAGACGAGAGGTGTTAACTTTCACCTCACTACTCGGGATAAGTGCGCACTGTGAACGTCGGAGGCTTGGAGCTCCTGTGCGATCTATGCGATTACTGGGCGCGACTGAGGACTTTGATGAACTGGATGATTTATCGGAGGAGTTTGACATTTGACTTCCCAAGTGAGGGCAGCTCAAATCATTGCAAAGTGGACGACGGAGAGAAGAGAAAGGAAAACCAATTCCCAGCGTGAGTTGGTGCCTCTGGCCTTCCCCAGCGCAAACACGGGAAAAGAAGGAGGTTTCTACCTGAAACGACGACCCTACTAGTGGATCCGAAACAGTGCTGGCAGTGTTTCGGATCCACAGAATTTGGATTTGCGTTTCTTGAGGAGTATCGAGCTGTATAGCCTATGTATACCTGTTTTTCTTTGGAAGACCTTCCCCAGCAATTTCAGCATGAGCCATGCGATCCCGTGCGTCTCCCTCCGCTCGCAAAATGGCCCGCAGACAAAAACTATACCGTGACACCTCCGGTTGGCCTCCGGATCAATTTTTTTTGTTGAGTTACCGGTCTCAGAGTCCGACAGATGTGTACACCTGTTGCATGTTGGCTGGGCTTCGAGATTTTTGGAAGTTGCAGGGCGCTGTAGCGTTTGAAGTTGAACTTCACGGCAGACCTGCGGCCATCAGACATCAGATCATCAAATCATTATCGTCCCGTGCTCAAAAATCTGATGCGACTGAGCTGCGTGCTCATCATCCTTTCGTTTCCACCAACGGCCACCGTCGCTTTCGCGCTCAGGTGAAAGAGCCCGTAATGATTCGGCCCAGCGCTTATCTACACGAACTAGATGGACCCGCTTGCGCCATGCCACCGATGTGGTGCCGTTGCGGTCGGTGCGACCGAGGTGACTTCGAAGACGGAGCCTGCGCCAGGAGCACGACGGATGGACGCTGCCCCAGGAACACGACACCACATCCTTTTGAACTCGAACAAACCGCCCCTTGACGCCGACGTTGCTCTTATCCAAGCCGCGACTTTAGAAGCCGATGAACGCTCGACCTAGCTTGCGAACGAGATAGCGCAGCTCCGGGATCGCTTGCAACGCCTGGAGGAAGAGCAAGGCTCCTTGTTGCGCTTCCGAGCGCAGAACTGCGCACTACTATCTCCGCTTCGGCGAATGCCACCCGAGGTGCTTGCGGAAATATTCTCTTGGACGTTACCATCCCCGAGAAAGCTAGTCCGCCATCAGACTCTCTGTATAACAGATAGCCCGTGGGTGTTGACACATGTCAGCTGCCGCTGGAGGATCACCGCCATATCAACACCTTCGCTGTGGTCACTCGTAGCAATCGTTTATCAGCCCGATCGGGATCCGTGGACTTCGAATCCTTTGCCCATGGTTGAGACTCAGATCGCGCGGGCCGGGCACAACTTGAAAGTCCATTTCCATGGGTGTGAAGCAACCGACAGTTTTCCACAGCTGGAAGTCTTCCGGTGCCTGGCGAAGCACGCTTTACGATGGGAGGAACTCAGTCTTACCGTGACTTCGGCTCACTTCCCTCTCCTGGCTAGCCTTCGCGGTCGCGTCCCATTGCTGCGTAGACTGTGGTTCCAGTGGGATACTCGAGAAAGCCAGGAGTCCGCGGACTCTGTCGACTGCTTCGAATCGGCGCCTTCTCTGGTGGACGTAATGAATTCTCGTTTACGCCGGTTCCCTTTCCGGTGCAGCAACTCACCCGTTACGAGCTCGACGCCCCTCGGGACATTCATCAGGGCATATTGAAGCTGGCCAAAAATCTTGTCGAGGCCTGCGTCACCGTCTCGTTCGACGGAAACCTTTGGCCAGGGCCAGGTGGAGTCATCGAGCTGCTGTCTCTTCGCCGTTTAAATGTTTCCGATCCGTTTGCGTTAACCTTCCTCAAGTTCCCCCTTTTGGAGGAAATCGCAATGTATCTGGACCACGGGAACGCCCTCATTCATCTTGAATCTTCTATCGCGCGCTCGTCGTGTCCTATTCGAAAGCTTTGCATCCAAGGTTGCAGTAACGCTCCCAAGATAGCCGGGTTCTTACAGAAGTTCAATTCCATCGTCGAGTTTGCAGTCATAACTGCCTCCTTTGCTGCAAGTACCGAGGCGAAGATATTGATGGAGATCCTCCATAACGAGGAGACTGGTGGCAAAATAGTGGCCCCCCATCTGCGCCGCTTGTCTTTTGGATGCAGTGACAACGGTTTCCTGGATTATGCAACGTACCTGGCGTTGGTGAACTACCGCTGGAAAGCGAACTCTTGCACCCTCAGAAGTGCTGGGCTGTGCATAGATTCGCGTCCCAGTCCCGACGTACAGGTACTCAGTGGCATCAGCGCTCTTCGCGAGGACGGGCTCGACTTTGTTGTCCTCCGCGGAGTAAAAGCGTCCATTGCCATGGATGATTGGCTCTTTTACTCACAGTGGAATTAACTTTGCTGCTTGAGTACGTCGTAGTGCATCGTCTCACCCTCTCGTTGATTAACATCTTGTCTTTTTCAGCTCTTTTCAGTGAGCGTGCGAATCAACGACGTGATCGCTGCTTGGTGTAATTCCCTCGCAACCTTATTTTGAGCATTCAACTTCTGTTTCTCTGTAACAAAATGCGAAATGATTTGCATCCTCCATATCCGATTCGTGGTTGGGGGAACTCGGAGTTCAAATGGTACCAATTTTGCGCTCACCCCTGAATGACCGTCGCTGTCCCCTCCCTCTGCGCGAGCTTTGGATCCTGGCCCACTGTCCACCAGCTCAGGGAGTACCCGAATGTGTTGATGTTTTCGCAAATTTTTGTTCGCTGCTACACACTGGAGTCCGCAGGTATTGTTTCGTTCCGATTCAATTTCCCGTGCGGCTGCTAATTTGCTCTGAACTTCTGCCCCCGTGGGAGGCGATATTGAAGCCGTTTGTTGGCGGATTCCAGCGGCCAAAAAAAATGAAGTACTCGAGAACTCGGTGGCCAAAGGAATTGGTCATTGGGCGTCAAGTAACTCAAGCTCTGCCAAGTCCTTATGATCAAGGTCCGTGACCGCCACAAGAAGGCCAGGAACCAACCGGGAGCATAAGTTCACGCCAATCCGATCTCTTCTTTATTCGCAACTCGATGCCATCAGGGCCTCGGGGCAAGATGAAAGGCTGCTAAGTACCAGCTACGACAGGTCGTGGCTCTCAAATCCAGGTAAGAATCATATTCCGAATGCTCCGATGGACGTCGTGTCAAGTCCAGAAGAACTAGCACCTTCAACGCATCGAGAGTCCGATATCCCCCACTGACAATCAGTCTTATCCTGAACCTGCACCGTGTCGCGATTGGCGTGTGTATCTCGACGCTGACGTCGACGAGAGGTGTCTCTGAAACTACAACAGGAGGGTTCCTCGTTGACGAAAGTATCGACTCAGCCCACTCGATTTGACTCCTTCTGCCTGTAATTTTAGCCGCTTCATGAATTCATGTCGATGTCACCTCTGACTGAGCTCCGACTCGGATTGGGTCTAAGATCCCAACGCGCTCGGGGGCACTTCGACGTCTAACAATTTAACTCATGCCCAGTACATCTTCTGACGTGTTTTTTCTTGCTACATCGTAACACTGGTAGTCGATCTTTCCAATCTCTGGTCCGCCGGGTGTACGAATTGTACGTTTCAGCGTACCTGGGTCACTATTCGGACTCGAAAGATTTTTCCAACGCTTGCAGATGCTTTGGCTGATACTGGTTGTGAGCCTCCGTTTTGAGCGCCGAATAATCTCATAACAGAGGCATTTTCAGACACAACCTATTCAGCGTTGAGGATTCCATCGCGCGCTGTGATTTCGCGTGTTGGGATAACCTGCACTTGACGAGACTTTTCGCGTGTGTTCAATGAATCATATAATAATACACACACCTTATGGGGTGATTGGTTGTTCTCTGGACTACTCATGCTCGATGGAGATCCGGTCCCTTAGTATAATTTAACGAGCCTCGGTCGATTCCAACCATAGTCACGTGGGCGATGTTCAACCTCAAAAGATTTCGCTGTCTCCGAGAATCACGCCTTCTGCCCTTGCGTGTTGCGCTGATACAGTCACGGAGGACAGGCACGAGGTACAATGCTTGCTGACAGGCGCCGGATGAGCTCGGCACGGTAATTCTTGTCTGGTCTGTGAGTTCGTCCCATGTGCAATATTCAATCGACTCCGACCAGTATTCAGCTAACATCATGTTAGTAGATCAGCGATAGATCTTCCCCGCAATGGTAATGATACATGCCAACAGCTTTTAGGCATACAGCATGTTTGAATACAAGTGTTTTTGTCGCTGTCCATGACTTGATACTCGTATTCTGTTGCACCCGCTTAAATGAGACTCGTTGGCTCCAATCTCAATAGTACGTACTTATGTTACTGTGAATACACACTGCCGGAACCAGTTGATACTTTGGACAACCTATGTCTACCAATCCGCTACTAGCAAGTCTCACAACACAGTTCTCCGGCGCAAGCGACACGCACCGCAGTTTTGAAACAACTCCGCCCTCCCGTATCAGGATCATGGCGCCACAGCTTTTTGGGCAGACGTAAGCGGGAAACAGATTTGTGGTCTTTACTGTTTTATTTTGGCAGAGCCTGGAATTCGGACTGCTCTGTAATCTATCGCGTTCATCATAGATTACTGCAAAAGAATTTCTGTTGCTAGGAAGCATATTAACAGGTTCGAATTCTATAGATAAAAACAGTTAACTCTTGAAGGAAAGGTTTCGACAAGATGGATGCGAACCTGATAATTTATGATCCGTTCAGATGTTTCTGATGATCAGTTTCAGAATCAGTTTCAGAATCGGCGGCCGCGGTCCGGTAGACAGTCACGGTAGTCACACCTCTAATCAAATTTTGCTCTCGTCCGTGTCGCGCACATTCGACGCGTCCTCCTCGTCGCCGCGATGAGTTCTAAGTCCGGGAGCAACAACATTGGCTACCGGCATCTCGACAGCATCACCGTCGACTCCGACGGCCCATATTTGCCGCGCGAAGGCATCCGTGAAAAGGCCAATGCACAATGGGTTCTCACCGACCTTATTCATGCCGCAAAATTCCTTGAGCCCCATGTGTCTGGCGACGGAAACAAGTACAAGACCCCGGTCATTAGATCTCTCACCGAGCATCTCAACGACCACATCGTGATGGGTGGGCTTAAAAAGATGACTGGAGTGAAACAAAAAATATCAGACGTGCGCTATCCGCTCCTATCACTTCCTCGCTAATATCCAGCAGGTAATGTCTATCTATAGGGGTGTAAACTACCTCAAAACGCGCTCCGGCGGCACCTGGGACGATGATTTCGGAGCCAATGTCATCACGCAGACAGAGGCCGAAGTCTGGGACCACCTTGTCCTTTCGCGTCCTGAGTGTGCACCCTTCCGCAACAAGGGCTGGCCGCCGTACCCTTTTTTCGAACGGCTTGATCCTGCAAAGCCCAAGGGTGACAATTCCTTCCGCCCACGCATTGGCGTGGTGGGGAATGATGGTGTCATTCCTGGTCCTGCGTCGCAGCCCCCGGCCAGTACCCAGTTGTCGGAGCCATCAGACACCGCTGGCTCCGCATCGCAGCCTGCGGCTGACTCCAGCCGCTTCAGCCCTGACTGGGACTTGGAGCGCTTCTCGCGGGACGATTCGCAGGACCAGGACAACGAAAATGGCTCTCAGCTCGATCTCAACAACTCGTTCAGCTCATCCACAGGCTCTAGCATTCCCTCGACACCATCGATCTCTGCACTGAAGCGCCCAGCACCTTCGTCGACCGCTGTATCGTCGAGGAAGAAAGCCCGTGTCAATGCTCATGACGCCCTGTTCTCCGTGAGCCAATCACTCGACACATTTGGCGAACGGATGAGTACTGCAACCCGTGATCTTACGGAAGTTCTTCGTACCACCAACACCAACTCCAGCCCGGAACGCCGTGCTCGTGCGCTCGAGGTCGTCACGACAGAGGAGGACTGGCTGCCTCTTGCAGACCAGATCAGACTCGGACGGCTGGTTGGGGAGGGGCGGATGGCAGATGAGTATATGGCATGGGGGCGTAAAGGCGAGGAGAAGCGAAAATCGTGGGTTTGCATGACTCTTGGGTATGACCCCGCACACTGGAAAAACATACCAGTTCCGGAGGAGGAGCAGGAGGAGTAGTTTAACTAATCTATGTCCATCCCATCTGTTTCACCGTCCGAATCATCATCATTCATCGCAGACTCTCCGTCACCATCTCCACTTTGAGAGCCTTGATTTTCTTCTTCGGAATCCAAGTCGTCGGCACGTGTGCGTAAAATTTCCTGATACTGTGTCCACATTGCATCAGCAATACGATTGCGAAGTTCTTCTCCGGCTTCTGACTCCTCTGATGTGCATCGCTCTGTGGCAAGCTCGCCTTGAAGCCGGAGAGTAGCCACCATCTCGGGGTCAACGGTACCACCGGGTGAAGGATCCCATACCTCGGGATCCACACGGTCATCCGGGTCATGTTCGATGATGAAATTATGAAGTGCGGCCAGGGCAGCAGGAATGCGTGCCTGAATCCCCATGTCGTAGCCTGGTGGCATAATCAAAATGCGCCACCGCTTTTTGATCACACCGAAGATTCGCTCGATAATGTTGCGAGCTTGTGCATGGCGCAAATTGAATAGCTCCTCGCGATTTGAGGGACTGCAAGGTAATTAATTTCTCAACACAAAGCGATGAACAGAACTCACCGGCTTTTTCCCTTTGCCCACTCTTGCAAATGGTAGCGGACATTTCGAAAGGGAACAACGACCTTGGCCGTGAGGGGGAAGCCGGCATCACCAAGGTAAAAACAACCTTCGGGGATGGGAAAGTCCTTGATGCGTGCATCCGCATACAAAAAAGCATCTGTAACAGATCCTTCCCACCCAGAAAGAATATAGATAAAACGAAATCCAAAGCTGCAAACAGCAAGGACATTCTGGGAAAGAAAGCCTTTTCGATTGCGTGAATTTGAACGATCTTTCTCGCTGGCGGTGCAAGCAATATGTGAACCGTCCATAGCACCGAGGCAGTTCTCGAAGAAGGGCCAGAATTTTGGATTGTTTCGGAGGTAGGAGGCTGGCGGGTCCTGGGAAGTAGGCAGGGTGACATATGTGTTGTAAAAGCTGCCACCAGAAAAGGTGAAAACCAATTTGCGAAAGAATCTGCACCATAAATGAATCAGTGTCCGCGGAAGACCATAAAATAAATTCTACTCACTTTGTTATGGTCTCATTAGACCGTTGGAATCGCTCACCAACGTGGCGGCAGCCCAGCCCAGTCCTGCATATGTACAGAAAGATTGCCAGCTGCTCCTCGAGAGAGACAAATTTTGAGTCCGAGATACCCAAGCCTCGTAGTTCAATCAACAGCATGATAAAGACATGCAGATGGACCCCGAGTTCATTGTAGATCCTCTCGGGGTGCCCACGCATCAACTCCTCGACCCATTGCTGCCCAGTAAGCTTTGAAGTGTGGTAGGGTTGTGCCCAATACCAGTTACTGCCGTACAGCAAGCAGAGAACCGCCACAAGTCGTACCACATTTGCAGCACTGTTTATCCATAGCTGCAGGTGGTGTATGGCAACATTCCGGAGGTTAGGGGGCATGGAGGAGGGCAAGAAGTGGCAAAAGACGGGCAGGAATTCATTATCTATCATTATCTATCGTTATCGATTGACATCGGTAACTTATTTGCCGGGTCACCGGTTCTGAAACTGATTCTGAAACTGATCATCAGAAACATCCGAACGGACTCTGAATGGGGACCGTCAAGTATGGTTATGATGATCTCAGGGATTCGGTCGCCCAGATGTCCATTTCGGAATAGGAACGCCAGCCACACACAGCATCACACAGAGTTTGGTAGAATCGCCGTGTGTCCCGTATGACGAGGTCTTCCTTGGGGCCTGTCCAAGGCGACCCGCCGAACAGGTCTATGAGCACAACCTTCCTTGTCTCAGCGGTGCCAGTGAGAATGAAGTTGGCAGGGTTCTGCACATCGGCGAGTTGCCAGACTACGTGCCATTTCTTTGACGGAATCGATACCAAGGGTACACTGTTAGTTCAGGTGAGGAAGATGCAAGTGGAAGTGAGCGAGCCGGGCTCACAAACTCCTGGATAAGACGGATCGATTTCCGTTCGGCGTCGGCTTTCAGCGTGTCGCCGGGGATGAACTCAAGGACCAGGACCCATGCCCACTCTTCCGACGGGGTCTTGATCTGAACAAGGAGCCGAGCTCAGCAGACGCCTGGAAGGAAGCACGAGGAGGCTTACAGTATGAAGTCCGAAGAAATAGGGAATTAAGCTGCCCTGTTTGCTCGCGAACGCCTGATACACCCAAGCTTCGTGCCGTGCGAGATGCTCCGGACGATGGTTGTCGCCCATCCAATCCTCATCCGGAAGTGGAAAGTAACACAGGGAGGGCTGAATTATCTTCATGACCAGGCTTGTTTCAGGTGCCCCACGGGGTACGGCTCTCCACACTTGCGAGTAGCCACCAATGCCGGGTTGCAAAACCTCGAGGAGGACTTTGGCGCTACCGGAATCGGTGATGGTTGCAAGCAAGGGAACACCACGAGCACCGGGAGCGGGATTTTGCGGGGGGATATCCAAGGTCAGCGAAAACTGGCTTCCGCGCTGTACTAGTGGGTTGTTCGTCGCGCTCTTTCGCGCCTCGCACAAGCTTTCATATGTTGTGAGGATCGAAATCCAAGGACGGTTCCGTGTAGAGTGGAAGGGCAGAGTTCATCGTGGAGACGTGTGGTGGGAGTTGTGGGTGGGTGCGAATTGGCACGCCCGATTCCGTTGATCTCCGTCGCCAAAACCAGTGATGACCATCAGCCTCATCAGCATCGGCTGGCTGCGCGACAAAAATCAGCGGCGCGTGATGGCTTTCAACCTAGAACCACGTTCAAAACAGCTGGTTTTTTAACACGCGTACGTTTAAACAGAACCACGGGGTTTTACACCATTTGCAAGTTCTTACCTCCAACAACCGCCAGACAAATCCCCTAGCAGCAGATAGATCTCGTACACTTCCAATACACCTCCTACAACCACGGATGTTGAACCATGTATCTCAATTATTGAACATTGTCAACCAAACGTTAACCAAACACTCGGAATTCATTAAGAGGGAGGACATGAAGCAAGCAGGTTATTTTTTCAACCAGCAGCTTTCGGTTTCCGGTGGGAAGTCCCGGCCTCAGCTTCGAGCTTTCAACATAGGAACTGATGTATTTATAGACCTCACCCGATGGGACCACTTCCTGGTTCTGGAGCACTTGGACGGTGTGAAAGACGATGATGAATTTTTAACCGTGTTCGCGGACCACCAAAAAAAGGTAAATGGACCGATCCTTCTAAATTCTAGGAGCACGCCAGGATTCGGACAAGGCAAATCCCAAGCCGCCAGGCAAAAGATGAGTGCGTTCTCACAGAAACCGCAGGTGCCCTGATGCGTTTGTTCCTATTTTCAAGCAAAACGCGAAAGAGGGGAATCAGGCTGCAAAGAATGTAGTCGAGTTTCTCCCTCAAATCGAGAAGTTCGCGGACCTTTTCTTTCATTCTCCGCATATTTACCATGTCTTTCAGGTATGCTGTTGATTCCGAGTGCAAACTGGTCCTCCTCACAGATTATGTACACACTATGCTTTTCCATGTTGAGGGGTTACAAAGATAACCAGGTGCCGTATAAGTTTGCCCCCTGGTAAGTTGCCAAAAAGGACAAGATTGGAATGGGCCCCCGCTACCTACTGTTCATGGCCGCAGTCAAACGGCTCGTGGACGCGCATCAGGTCCGGGCTCAGATCGATCCACAGACATTTTGGCTAATATCTGAAGCAGGGTCAAGGACGGCGGGAAAAACATTGACTTTGATCCCAGGGCTCCCTAGGTGGGACCTTCGGAAGACTATATATATTATCAGCAGACCGTAATCTGCGATTGCATGAAGCTGTATTCTAAAAAGCACGGTATCTGGGATACCGGCGAATTTATTTGTACTTGAACTGTGCGGAAGAGTGGGGGATCTAATTTACAGAGCTGCAAATAGTAAGGTTACGAGTTTTGCATAGCAATTCGCTCTGAAAGGAGGATATACACGGTGCACGCACCATTTTCTTGCATCGGACAAGGAGCTCCATTTTTTCGACGCTTGCAGATGCTTTGGGTGATGCTGTGGATTGTAGACCTCTGTTGTGAGACTCGAACAGTATGATAACTCAGGAATTTATATAATCAGACACGACTTATTCGGCGTTGATGTCAATTCCATTGCGCGCGGCGATTTCGCGTGTTGGAATAACCTGCATTTCGGCGCGACTTTTTGCGGTGCATGTTCAACGAATCATACAATAATACACACACTTCATGGGGTGATTGGTTGTACAATTGTAGTCTGGACTAATGCTCGATGGAAGATCCGGTCCCTTCGCATAATTTTACGAGCCTCGGGAACAAAAATGATCGCCGTCCAAATTCAACCATAGTCACATGGGCAATGTTCAACCTCGAAAGATTTCGCTGTCTCTGGGAATCACGCATTCTGACCTTGATTTTGTGTTGATACACTCGCGGAAAATAAGCACGAGACACCATGCCTGCTGACAGGCATCGGATGAGTTCGGCACTCACAGAGGTGCTGCCAAGTAATTTTGGTTCAATTACTGTGAGTTGAAAGGTCGCATTACACCACTTGAACTCCAGTGGCCTCCAAATCATCGTTTCTTGGACGCGCCTCCAATACGTTATGTACAAGAGAAGTGTCGTTGTTCATGACTCGATACTCATATTCTGTTGCACAATCTTAACCCATCTGCCCCTTGGCCCAGTTGGTGAAGGCGCACGACTGTTATACTTGGGTATGGCAGATATTTCATCGTGAGATCGCAAGTTCGAACCTTGCAGGGGCAGCTCAGCGAGCACCGAATCGTTTTTTTCTGGTGGCGGACGCAACGCTTACTAAGGGAAGTCGGCATCACAACTTTTGCACTCCCTTCCCGTCGTGCTGATTTTCTACTGGCTCAATGCTCCGTGTTATACAAGGACAACATTTCGAGTTCATTTCACTCCTCCACTATTTAATGATTACACTCACCTCCCAGGAGATTTAACTCTCTCACAACACTATCAAGCCTTCGTAGATCAGGGGTAGATCAACCCCTTGCAATATACAGAAATGCTTGGATTAGGTGGACGGCGTGGGTTCGACTCCCACCGGGGGCGTAAACTCGTCAGGCGGAATCAATTTTTTCTCATTCAACTCCCCTTTCTTTTCCTTCAGGAGGCACCCGCTCAATTTTGGAATCCCTCTTCCTCCTTCAAGTCCTCCGTTTGGATCCCCTTTCCTTCTTGGCTCACTCGTCATACAAGAACGAATTCCGAGTTGATCCTTCTACTTACTCACACTCACCCATATCCCAGGAAACTCAACCCTCCTACCCCAAGGTCAGCGGTAGATCCTAGCCCGCGCAGCTCAACAGTAGCTCAACCCCTCCCCGGGAAACACGTGACCAGGTTCCCACCCGCTTGCCAAACACCGTCAACTTGTTTACTCCGACCACGACCACGACCACGACCACGACCGCGACCACCATCGACCGTCTCAACGATGAAAGCCCCTTAGCGCCGCGCGCGCGCGGCGCATCACGCTCTCCGCCTCAGTCGTCATCGGGAGGCATCCAGCCTCGAGCCGCCGCCGCTGGCCCGTTCCAGGCAAACGCGCGACGCCACGCGAAGACGAGTGAGTGGCCATCGTCCGCGCTCCGTCTGCCTTGCACGCGCAATGTCGCAGCGGCAATTGGGTTCCCGTCGCCACCCCCGATGAGATCGTTGGAGGGCGTGTCGAGCTGGCGGTGTCGAGCTGGCGGTGTACTCCCGCCATCGGCCGTCTCGTAGCTCGAGCTCAGCCCATCGTGCTGCCTGCTGATGGTGGCTGAGATGGTGATTACCCCTGTCGCCGCTGCGGCAGGACCCGCCTGGTTTGACATGTCATAAACATGGGGTCGTGCACGGACGCGCGTAGTTGTTGCAGCAGTAAAGTATGGAGTGGCTACCCTACGGCGCAGGGCTGGAGTTATGGGCTGCAGCCGATGGACACTGTGGGACATAGTCGTTGATAATCGTTCATAATTGTCTGCTAATACAAGGACTTTCTTTAAATTCTTCCCCTCTTGTAGCACAGCGTAGTGTACTGTGGACTCTTGAAATGAACGGCAGTCTACTGTGTGCCTCAGTTTTTTCCCCCTTGGTTTGCGAACTCAAAGAGACTATAAGAGTCGTTGTTCAAGTGGAGGGGTTGAGCAAAGGGATTTGGTAGATCCTCCACACACTATAAAAAAGGAGCGTAGTATATGTGGATGCCATGGGTTCGACTCCCACCGAGAGCTTATTGGACCAGTCCTTTTTTTTGTTCGCTCGTGCATTTTTGATCTCGGTTTTGTCCCTTCATTACGTCGTTTGAACTTTGTGCCATTCCTAGGAATCCTCAGGGATTGATAGAACAGGAAACGCACAGCGTTTCCAATTCTCGTCTACACGATCTACGTTTTCTACAGAATCTACACAAATTGAAACGGTACGGTACGGCTACACGGGGTAATTTTTTTCGTTAGTTCGTCGGTCAAAGGTTAAGTACAAGATCTAGAAAGCCATCGAGGATGTGCACGGCGCACGTGCCGCGGGAAGGGACGAGGACGCCGGGTCCGTTATTCCGGCGCTGGGCCGGGGAAGTAGGGAGAGCAGCACGTCCGGACGCGATGATGGCGGTAATACACGGGGAGGAAATAAAGAGAAAACAAGAGAGCAAAAATTGTGGCCCAGCCGGTGATGTGAGAGACGGAGAGAAATGCGAGAGGTGAGGGAGAGGGTGCGGCTGCGTATCGTTGGCGAGTCGTTGATCAACTTGATGCGGATGATGGTATTATGGTAAGTCTGTGGCAAGCAAGAGAAATCGTAGTGGTGTCGGGTAGGATGGTGCAGGCAGCGGGTGCGTGAGTGCCACTGCGCCGGGGAAGATACAGAACAGAACAGTGGAAGGAGCGCTTTCAAAAGGACGCCCTACTCCCCGGCCCGCCAAGCCGGTGCAGATGACGCGCACGGGAGCGCTTGTTCTTTTTCTCATTCTCCTCCACACCCTCGTCTGCGTGCTGCGCCTCCGCCTCCGCACGCGCCTCCAAGTCAGCAGCGTCCGCAAGCGCGCGCCGCCGCCGCGACGCGTGGCTCGTCTTGCACGTCTTTGGCGAGGCGGTGGATTTGGGGGCGGAGGTGGAGGCGGCGTGTGTGGAGATGTGCCTAGAGGTGTGCGTGGCGGCGGCCTTGGTAGTTTTGGAAGACGCGGCTGCTTTGCTGGAAGACGCGCGCTTCGTAGTCTTCGCTGTCGCGGCTGCCTTAGTCGTCTTGGAAGACGCGACCTTCGCACCACTCGACGCCGCCGCGCTCCCACATTCCACAAACGCCGCGACCTTCGGCCCCGGAAACACATACCCACCCTCCGGCAAATCATACACATCCACCAAAATCCCCTTATCCGTCGCCTTATACGCCCCCGGCAGCTTTACGAGCTCGCTTGCGCTGGGTTTGCCCGTGCCGGAGCCGGAGACGGCGAGCTGCGCGCAGGCGGGGTAGAACTCGGCGCCGCCGGGGGACTGTGCGGTGTGCAGCGCGATGATCTCGAAGCGGAGGAGGTAGTTGCCGGGGGCGAGCGTGCGGGGGATGGTGAGCGTCGCGGGGGCGCCGGTGTCTGTCACATATGCGCATTGGTGAGTATTCGATTCGCATCGAGCAAGGGGAATGGGGAAGGAAGGAGAAAAGGGAGGAACACACCAAGCTTCGCCTGCGCCCACGTCCCATCCTCCCCCACCCCCTGCTGGGCAATCTTAAACCACTCCGCCTCGCTCGCATTGAACCCCCCTTCCCCTTCGCCCGTACACTTACTCGCACTCCCGCACTCCGTCAAATACGCCATCATCGGCCCAACATCATGAAACCACCGCCCCCCCTCTGCCAACGTCTTCCAATCCAACCTCAACACATCCCCGGGCTTGGCGGCGGCGAGCTGCGTGCCGGGCGCGGCGCCGCGCCCGCACGTGAGGTCTAAGGAGCGGGGGTCCTTGATGGGGAGGTTGTTGAGGATTTGGCGGATGGGGGAGGGGGAGGAGGAGGAGGAGGAGAGCCCGATTTGCTCGACGGGGAGGGGCCCGGTGTGCGCGTTGGAGGCCACGGTGAGGGTGCCGAGCCAGCCGTGCGCAAGTGTGGAGGCGATGAGCGAGAGGGGGAAGAGGATCTGCGTGAAGGTGGAGGTGAGGGATTTCATGGGTGCGTGGTGCGTGGTGTGCGAGCACGGTGAGTGCGTTCAAGCGAGTTTAGAGTACGTTGCGACTCGCGGGTTTAGCGTTGGGAGTCAAGAGCGCGATTAGGTCCGAGCACGGTGAGGGTGAGGAAGAGAAAAGAAGGTGCGTGCGTGAAAGGGGTGGGTGCGTGAAAGTGGGTGAAAGGGGCGGGTCGGTCGGTGAAAGGGGCGGGTGGGTGGAAGGGTGCGTGCGTGCGTTAAAAGGGAGGGAAAGGGTGGGTGGAGGAGGAGAACAAGGACGCCGAATATCAACCAACACGGGTTGTTTACAGTTTGGTACGTGTGTTTGGACGCCGCCCCCGCTTCATTGTTGTTGTCTTTCACCCGCTTCCATTCAACGGTGCCTAGAGGGGTCGCGGCGCTTTGGCTAATACAATCTTTTGAATGCACATATCCGCCAAGGCACGGCCCCTTTGGATATTGGAGCTCGGCTTTCTTTGCCTTGGAGTCCGGAGTCTGGAGTCGGATGGAGCGACTCGGATATCCGACCCGACGTGCGCACCGCCTTTGAATTCTCCTCCCTTCCGCAAAACTCGTACATATCGAACTCAATCAACGGGCCGCACCCACATCGGACCTCCTATTCCTCGCCTAAACTCTCAATCTTAATGCGGCTTGAAGATTGATCCCCGTCCCGTCGACAGATCCTGTCTCGGCCTTTCCGTCTTTCTCTGTCTTCCTGTGTTCTGAATCTGCACACCACCTGCCGTAAAGTCCAACGACGAAAATAGGCCTCTACTTGTCCGTGGAGCTGCGACTCGGAATTGGGTTGTCTTGTAACCGCGTGGAGCTTGCTGGATTTCCCTTTCGCAATCGTCGCCCGGCGCCGACCATTGCATGCGGTCTGTGTCAGAACTTCCGCAGATGGCCCTGACCGTTCTCTAGATCCAACCAGTTTGACGCAAACTTGGACAAGCCTTCAATGCTGGGTTATTGCCGTGTTCGTCACTCTGACTGTTCAGTCACATATTTCACAGTAATTCACTGACTTGTGTTGTACTAGATTTTGCCGCCGACTTCAAGTACCGAAACTATGCTTGAATCCTGCAAGGTACACATTATTTTCGCGTGGACCAACTTCATTCAGATTCTTACCTCCCGGCCTCCGATACTCCAGGAAAGCCAAGACTGTGTGCAAGCGACTTGAGGTGTGTGTACCACTCTCTGATTCTTCAGCTATGACTGACTGCCTGATAGATCTCGTCCGAGTCCTCAAAAACTAACCCTTCTAGTCCGCTCGAACTGACTTGCATTCGTTGTAAATGCCGTCCCTGAGTTTAGTCTACCTTGAACAATACTGACCGACACTCTGTATTAGTGCATTGCTACTGTTCAAGCTACGTCGTCGTCGTTGACTTTACTTCAGATTGGACTGACCGATTCAGCCAGTATTTACTTTGATTTACTTACGATGTCATTAACTCAGTCCTCTCGTTGTACCAGTAAGTTTTGGTGTCCTCACTTCGATGCACCGCTGACTCTCATTTGGTTCGTTGTAGGCAGCATGCCTGCCGGGCAACTGGCCCGAGGGTTCAGTTCAACAACTTCTTTGGTGAGTGAGTCTACGGCCCTCGAAACATAATCCAGGTGTACTGACCTCGTTCGATTCGTTCTAGGGCTGACTTGCCACGACGACTCAAGCCTTGAAGCTTGACTCTGAATCCTGGTAGTTCCACAACAGGTGCGTCGAGCTGTTATCAAGCTTTTCATTTATTTACAGACTCTGACATGAGTCAGAACCGTACATCGCCCGGATTACCCTTGAATAACGACCAAGCCCGTTGTTGGTTCGTTGTCATGTACTTTGCTCCCCGAGACCGTTGTGTAAGTCTCCGCGCTCTTTCATTTCACATTTCTTTCTACTGATACCTTTTGTCTTATTCACAGTCCAATTCAACGCATTTTTTTCATCGAATGGAATCGATATGGGACAGTACTGAGTAATGCCGCTTCAGAATGCATAGTGAGTCTTTCTCTGATCCTCAATTTCTTTTTTCTTGTTCACAGCTCCATCACTTTAGGCAAACCAGACAGACATATATTTTCTGGGTGTGGAAAGGACGGCGGGCTATCTGCACGCCGAACTCCAGGGCGCAGGGCGATGGGGATGCCAGAGAATGAACCCAACATGAGCCGCCAGACGATGGCATCGCCCATGGCCCATCGCCCATGGCCGTCGGCTAACCCAAAAGAAAAGCGGCTCCACGGAATCCAGGATTCGACTCCACGTACGAGTAATGCATGAATCTGCAAGAAACGAAGAGAAATTCCAACAATTGTCTGTTGGATTACAGCAACAACAGAAAGGCCAAGTAGTCCCAGCAAATCCCAGTTGGAATTGAGGTACAACGGAAATTCCAGCAACCTATGGGCGTGAAGATAGCAATCTTATTGTACCAAATAAAGGCTAACACTATTTTGTCTGAATTTAACCAGTTGACAGTCCAAGCAACGGAGGATGCTTTGGTTGTAGTCTCATTAGTGGGAGTAGATAGTCCGAGTCGGCAGGAAGATATGTAGATTGAATTTCAGTTCCTCTATACGGGAAGAACAACAAAGCTAGGGTGCCCGTAGAAACCGTTAGTCCTCAGGATAGAAGATTCCGGTAAGGTCATCGAATATCTAGGACTGCCACGGGTCAATGACAGTTCACTGGAAGGTTGGGGCGCTTATATCCCAATTTATACAACATTTTGCCGCAGGTAACTTGTGTCGGAAAGGTATAGAAACTCGGATACCGCTATGGCGAGTAAACTGCCAAGTGAAAGGCGGAGTTGGCTCGATAGAGAATTAAATGCATAGTTTGAACAAGCTGTCTGATTCCGTGTTGTAAAGGCTGAAGATTATGGATCATCGGGCGTTCTTGTCATAAAATGCCCAGTTGACTTGAAAGGTGAGACAATCTCTGTTGAAATAATTTTGGGGGCTTCGTAGGGCAAATCAGTTTGGGTGTTAGATTGGATATAAGTGTCCATCGAGATAAGTCCTGCGCAAAGTCCAAGATATACAGTTAACGGTGTCAACATGAAGAACTTTTGGATTGAGAGTAGACTGCATTTTATGGCATAGTAGACCTCGACAAGCGCGGAAGAGATTCAAGACCTTGATACTGGATTCGGGTTGAAAGTAGGTCATAAAGAGTCAGGTGGGGTAGATAGCCAACAGAGGAGCTGAATCGGTTCAGAATCAACATGACAAAGTGTATCAACGAGTAATCTGTACAGCCCATACGCTCACGATGCTGACGCATCTCGCTGCAGGACACGCATCGGAATAGGCGTGGGGTATATTTGAACACCGGTGAATAAATAATCCTGGGTAATTAAGTGCCAAAGAACAAATGGCGTGACGCCAGGGTATCACGCTTTGCACGGATACGGCAAGTAGGCTGAAAATTGTCTATCCGGTGCGTAATCGGGTTTAAAACAGACAAAGTAGGGTAAATCTGAGGCAATCCTTTCGAGCCGTGGAACAGGATGATGGAGTTCCGGAGCGCTCCCTTTGCGTTCGAAACAAATCTGGTTCGAGATTTCAATGCCCTTGCAGCTGGTGACAGGAGATTTATGCCAGTTTTACGAGGCAGTTTGGGGCGGCGCCGTAGAATCTAAGTACTCTCACATTTCGCGGTTCTGTGGGGTGCGCGAAGACGCTCTCAAAGGAGTAAACCGACAGTTGTAGGAGGATAGTTGGAGACTGATCCAACAATAAGAGCTAGATTTCCCCAAGATCTGATTGAACCGCAGTCAATTGCGAATACGAAATCTCGGTGTCCGCCTTGGGACAGTAAATAATGTAAGAGGCGAACAGTTGTTTGAGAATTTGGATTGGTGCTGTATATCACAGACAATTTAGGATTGTGCGAAAGCAACCCTAGGTACGAAGTATCCCACGGTTGGAATTGAACCGGCGGATCAAGTCATAGATAAAGTGTGTATCGTGTTTAACTTGTGAGGTACGAGCACTAGGGAGATGAGCACAAGGCACGCAGAGTACAACGAGAGGCATCAAGAATAATATGGACGGCACATACACGCCATTAATATTGAACCCAGTCTGTTTGGAGATTGCATAGAGCGACCGATAAGGTCACAGATAATTTCTGAAGTTGCAATAGGTGAATCCAGGGGCGAAGAAGCACACCGGGCGTCATAGAACCGGATTGAATGTTGTGTTCCGGGCCATAGGCACAGTGCGTGGTAACCAGGTGCGACGATATGTGTCAGCACACCATCAGCCTGATCGAATGCCAGGGCCGTCTGGGGCTAGGTGACATGGAGCTGAATTCTTGTGTACTGAGTCATAGGCCAAAAAATCCAGACGAGAAGATCGCCATACGACGTGTCATAGATTGAAGAAATAAATAAACTGAGAGAAGGTAATGCACAGAGTTTGGATCGAAACATGGACGGATGGAAAATGTTGGCCCGACCGAATAAGAGGCTGTGTTGGACACCAAGTTGGGTGGCAGACATTCGTGTTCGGATTATACAAGTGGGGGCGAGACAAAGGCAGTATTCAGACTCATAAATGGCGAGATTCCAGTTAGCCATATGATGTACACACAGAGATGTGTGCGAGTACGGTAGGCGCTAAATGAACGAGGCGGGTCTTTTATAAATTAAGCTCGGAGAGTCGGAGTAAGGAGGACTCGGTGGGCGTGGTGGTGGTTTATAGGAGGCGTACAGGGACGACGGGGGAAAGGCGCAATAGGCCGACAGATGATTACAAGGGGTTGAGCGAGAAAAATATATATCCGCGAAAGGATCGTGCAATAGCTTATGACAAGAGTGTCCGGGTTGGTCGTGTGGTATGGCAAGTTTACACCGTGCAAAGCTCGGAGCAAGAAAGGTACTCGGTAGGTGGTACATATTCGAGGATTAGGGATGAGCACGGTTGGCCCACGGAATCCGAGAATCCAGAGAGCGAATGGAGGAGCTGGGTCTGAGGGATAGAAGGGTATAGAGCACAGTATGTCGATGTAAGGGACTTGCAATCGGGGGGGGAAACAACTTTAATGGACCTCGGGAGGATTAAGACTCTGGGGCGCCGTGGTACCGAGATTGGGAAAGGATAGGGCTCGTCTGCCAACCAGTAGAACGGCTTCATTGGAGTAGGATGGGCTCGTTATGCCTAGGTAATGTATGGGCACATTAGGCCGAGGTAATGGAATGGGCTCGTTAGGCCGAGATAGTCGAATGGGCTCTTAAGGCCTATGTCGAATGGCTCTTTAGGCCTAAGGTAGAAGAATGGCTCGTTCAGCCTAGGAAGCATGCACTCAGGGAGGAATGGGGCTCGGTAGGCCTAAGGAGTATCGAGACTCGGGGATGGGTAGAATGGCTCGTTAGGCCTAAGGTAGAAGGATGGCTCGGTAGGCCTAGGGAGCATGCGCTCAGGGAGGAATGGGGCTCGGTAGGCCTAAGGAGTGTCGAGACTCGGGGATGGGTAGAAAGGCTCGTTAGGCCTAAGGTAGAAGGATGGCTCGGTAGGCCTAAGGAGTACTGAGACTCGGGGATGGGTATAATGGCTCGTTAGGCCTAAGGTAGAAGAATGGCTCGTTAGGCCTAGGGAGCATGTGCTCGGGGAGGAATGGGGCACAGTAGGCCTAGGGAGTACTGAGACTCGATGAAGGAATGGGCACGGCAGGCCTAGGAGGGAATGGGGCACGTTGGGAGACTCGACGAGGGGATGGGGAACGACAGGCCTAAGGAGTAGGTAGGCCGGATATAAGACTCGATAAAGAGGTGGAGTGGTTCCTGGCCGTAGTTGATTGTATCAGGTTGCGCAAAGGTAGCTCGTTATGGTCGCCAGTAAGTCGTCGGAATCTGGAGCTAGGGGTAGTAGTGTCGGGAGAGATTTGAAGAGCAGGTCCAGAAGAGGCATTCCAGCAAGCTAGCTTCAAAATTTTGGCAAGGTTCTATAGCCAGAGGACGAGAGGGGATTCCCAAAGTGTGAGTCGGTAGGCCGAGGGACGTGGTCGAGAAAGAGGAGAATCTGTGATCACGTCACTCCGCTGTCACAAGACAATGCACCGATCATCGTTCCTCAGATTGGTGCGCCCACACTTTTTCGAATAGTTTCCAGTCTCATCCGAGACAGATATCGTAAGGATTGCGGCGCGAATATCAATATCAACTCAATGACTTCCTTCAGGTGCATCTGTCCCACAAACCAATCCCTCTTATTCTTCGGAATATTTACATCGCAGCGACGCGCCTACAAGGCAAGTCTTCGCATTGATTCTTCGAGCTCACACACACCGAGATCTGTTGAGTTTTGGTCAAGCCGAAGTTGGTACCAAAACCTGTCCAGGGATTTTCCCATTGGGCCGGCATCTTCCGGACGAATGGGAAATTTCCCGGACAGGTTTTGGCCTGAACTACGGCTGCACCAAAACTCATTAGATCTCGGTGTGACAGTAACTGAGACTTTCACAGATTTCTCAAATCGATGCATTCAAATTTCCTACGTACATCTGCGCTATGTACGATCCGACAACGCCCGCTGCGCCCGCTGCGACTGCTGGCTCCGCAAAGCAACTCGTGCGCGGCGCGAAATCGATATCCGCCGGCGTGGAGGGAGCTCTGCAGCGCGCAGATGTCATACGCGCCGCGGTGCGAGTCCGCCGTCCGCAGCGGCTTCCCACTGCGCTCCCGACGCCTCTGGGCCTCTCAGCACCCGCGCCGACTGGTCAACAGCGGCTTAAGCACCGTGCGCATTGCCAGCGCGCATCTGACAATGCGCCGCCCCGGAATCGGAGGCCAGCTTAGCGCCGGCGCGGAGCTAGCAGCGCGCGCCAGCGCCACAACTCGACGTTGTCGCCGCGTATCCGTTCTCCCGCAGGCACAGGCGCGGAAGACACCGTCGCCGTGTCCCGGCCTCGGGCCGCGGGGACAAGGGGGCGGAGGGAGCATGCAGCGCGCTGCACACCCGGCTGTCTCGACGCCGCGTCAGAACGCTCCGCATGCGGAAGGTCCAGCGCGCGCGGGGGCGCTCGATGTACGGTACAACGAGGACGCGGCGTGCCCGCTCTTCACCGCATCGCGCTGGATGTGACTCGCGAGCGTTGTGCGCTCCACTCCACCTGCGCATCCGGTTCGTCCCGCGAGAGCGGCGCGGAAAGGCGGGGAGGGGATGATAAAGAGGGAAAAGACGGCGGGCGCGCACCTTGTGTGTGGGTCCCTTCCGGCTCCGGCCAGTGCGCACGTCGGCACCTCCGTTCTCTCAAGCACGCAGCGGGCGCGAATTGACGCCGGGGATGCGACTAAGCGGCGGACGGGGTCTCAGCATACGCGGATGGGTGGAGCGGGTGTGCGTACCGGGCTCGTCTCGCAGACGGGGCTGAGAGCAGGTGAGGGAGGAAAGAGAGCGCGACAGGATGCGTACCGTGTGGTGCGCACTTGCGGACAGCGGTGCGTTGTGGCGCACTGCATCAGCGTGGGGGTGAGAATGAGCTGCGACGCGCTATAGGCGGGGTTGGTGAGCTCGCAAAGAGGGAAGAGGGAGAGAAAGAGGAAAGAAAAGGAAAAGGTAGGCGTGCAGCGCAAACACGGTGATCGCGAGTCCGCCAGCACGGCAGCAGCGATGCTGGGCGGATCGACGCCGCCGCGACGGGGCACGCATATCGTGGTGTGAGCGGCTGTGGACACGCCAGCATAGAACTCGACGTGCAGAGCGAGTCCGGCGCGCACACGCATCACGAGTGTTTATGTAGACATTTTCCGACCTAAAAGGCAAACCATTACGAAGGCGGGAAATAAAACCCCCAAAAAAGACCCACAATTATACTTTCGGCTGAGTACCTTATTTCACGCTTCCTCGTGTGCAGCACATCTTCCCAGAGGGCTAATGAGTTCTCAGTAGCATCCACGCCCCTGCTCGGCCCATTCCTTGCCCATTTTCGAAATTTTCTTCGGTGTCACAGCTGTCCGAGCCCATTTTCGAAATCACACCGAGATTGCATCAGTTTTGGATGACAGCATATTGCCTGAAATTCCTAAAGTTTTGCAAGAGGAATCAGATTCATCGAAATGTTTGCTGAAACTCAGGATATCAGGCGTCGGACCGCTCCGGCACGACCGTCCCGCCCCGGCCCACTCCCGGAACGGCCCGGGCCGACCCTGATATCCTCAGTTTCAGCAAACGTTTCGACCGTTCTGATTCTTCCTCTAAAACTTTGAGAATTTCACCCAATATGCTGGCATCCAAAACTGATCCAATCTCGGTGTGAATGTAAAGTTCGAATCCGCGGGTCACAGGTCACAGGCCGTTCGAATTGATCGAAACAGTACAGTACTGTAACCCTAGGACGTAGCAGTGGCCCTACGGATGTATTCAGCATACATAGGTCACCCACCATTGAATGGCGCTGATTCGGCGGGAACAAGGCTGCTCTGTTTCACAGACATTTGGGATTCGGGTTTAGTATGTCCATGTCCATCGCTGTGCCGATGCATCGTGCTTGTGTGAGTTGCGTGTTTTTTTTCTTTTCCGCTTTGCCTTAACCCAATGTCCTACTGTAAGCTTGTTTTGCCATTTTTGCAGGTGCACTAATGTGGCCCGATCAGATGGTTCCCGTACGTCCGGACATGCCTTTGTTCACCGTGCCCAACTCACAACGCTGCGTAGGTCAACGAATCTCAATTGTACAAATCTTCCGTGATGCAGCTATCCGCTGGGTACAAAAATCAAAGAAGAAGTTTCGTAAAGACGCCCTTGGGATCCCACTTATTCTTCAACGCGCGCAGGCGGGCCAGCTTCCCCACGTCTGGATAAAGCTGCCCAACAGGCACGTCGCGCGACCAATTTTGGTACGTTACGGGCTGTTCGCCGGGATAATGCGAGCGAAAATACGCAATCATCTCTTGCTCGATGCGGAACACGTCCTCGTGGGAGGCAGCTTCCGTGTACCAGGAGAGGGCCTCCTGCGATAAGATGTTAGCTATACGACTGGTCTGGACAGTGAAACGGAAAAGCTTACCGCCCAGACTTTGACATCTTTGTGGCAGAAAGCGGTGTCCTTCTCGTCGAGCCTCGGGGTGGGCAAGTACGAACTCCACTCAAACGCATACGCTGTTGCGGCTGCGTCGGGGCACTTCGCCTTGAGCTCCTCGAAATAGTCGAGTACGCGGGGCCAAACTTCAGGTTTGAAAGAGGCGGCGCCTGCCCCAGCAAAGCGTTTGAATCCGCCCTTACCGCAGAAGGGGTCGACCCCGTCGTTCTGGCGGTTGCAGGGGACGTTTTGAAGCTGCACACTCATCGGCTCGAGATCCAGCATTGGCTTGTAGAATTCTTGGGCCCTTGTAGCTGGTCCGAGGTAGAAGGGGAGGACCATGATCACAGTCTCCAGGGTAGGGGGCAGCGAGGTGAAGAGGAAGAGCCCAGCCGTTGGTGCAGATGTGTCTTCAACGAGCGGTGCGAGGGCGGCAACGACTTCTTTTACCCTGGAGGCGGGATAAACCATTGCTCCCGTCCATAGCGTGCCGTCGTCTGTACCCAACACACTCAACGGATGGCCTTGAAGTGTGATTTCGGTGACGAGACCGAGGAGCTGGCCTGCGCCGCGCAAGCCCCAGAATAGTTCGGGATGAGATGATTCGTTCACGGTCAGGAGCGTCCCCTCTGCAGTGATGACACGGGCAGAAATGATATTGTCGCAGGTGTGGCCACAGATGGATGATAGTGCGCTCAGGCCACCACCCAGCGCCATGGATATGACACCCGCCGGATTGGCGGACCCAAGTGCTGTGGAATATCGTCAGCTTGGCTTGCGGAGGCTGGTGGTAGGCACTCACGAAGACAAAGTCCGTTTTCGAATGCGACATCGTTCGCTTCCTTGGTAAGAACCCCACTTTGCAGGGTTATCAGGTTAGTCTTATGATCGACAGAGATCTTCTTCAGCAGTGTGAGATTCAGGATGAACCCGTTCCCGTCGATACTGGACCAGAGAGAGTGTCCTCCGGATTTTGGCACGAATGAGACATTGTTTTCGGCGGCATGCTTAACCTGAGAAGGGTCAGTATATTCGACGATATCGGAAGCTAGAACGCACTGTGATAACTACATCTTCCTCAGTCGCCGGTTGAACGATGGCTGCCGGAACCTTCAGGTCAATATCACTCCAGCGGAGGAGCAATTCCTTGAATGCTGGGCTGTCCGAATCAGTGAGTACTCTGCTATGCTCAGACAGTTTGGACGTCAATTGCAGGAAGAAGGCGGAGTCGGGCATTCTGAAACTTGGCTGGGCTGGTGTTGGCTCGCTCCCCCTCGAAGCTTTTGAGCAAACCGAGCCTTCACCGACATCTTGATTCTGGGGGCTGTGGCGAAGTGTCATGATTCATCTGCCAAAATGATTGGTACCGATTGGGGGCAGTGGTTACGAAATGATGTAGGGCACAGGTGAAATGGTTCCATCCAGTTCCATCATGACAAAGCACGGAGGATGGAAGAAGAGAAGTGCCTTCGAGAACCGGAGAAGCGACAACGATCGGATGCCGAAGATGCCGAGTTTTCAACCGCGGGAATCAATCGTGATCTGCCACAGAGAAGCCGGAGGGTATCCGGAGGGCATACAGCAGTGCTCAATATATCTAGAATGGAGGCGGTTCGGCGAAAGGTTCCCGATGCCGTGTGGGAAGCAATGCTTTATTAAACTCAACCAGATCGAAGTTCACTCAGCGCTGATCTTTTTCCCTGGTGACAATTTTACACTGGGCGCCGATAGAGTCGCCGATGGTCGGTCTGGCTGTGTATAAAGATCTACCGACATCTCCGCATGACTCAAGAATAGCGAGGCAAAATCCGTTTTGTTCTGCATTGCCTTCCCATCCATGTACATGACGAGGTGCCTGATATTTGCCGGGATCGTGTTGGTCGCTGGTGTTGTGCTCCTCAGGAAGGCATTGAGTACTGCCGAGGAATATTCCCCAACGGGTGCGCAATGTTCAACTTACAGATAGCACCCACTTAACCGCCACCAGATATACAGTACTCGATCCCGGACGGCCCACCGGTCGCGATGCATTTCAGCGCAAGCTCCCACTACCAAGTGGACGCACCAGATTCGGACCTCGAGTACGAGAACCTTCTTCCGACTGGGGGTCACATCGTGCACGTTGGGAATCGTCCTTACACTGTCACCCTCTTTCATCAAATGAAGTGCTTGGATATTCTGCGACGACAATACCTGTCTCAGAAACCACCTTCCCCTCTCACCCGACACTGCCTGTTGTACCTTCGTCAAACCATAATCTGTCAGTCCAATCCGAGAATCGAGTCTGTCCGAAATACAGTCGGTAGCGCCAATCGGCGCTATGATGGGGTATGCCGCGACTGGACGCTGTTGTATGATGAGGCGGAGAGGAATCACAGACAGTATATAACCATGGACCCTGCCTTACGCGGATAAAAAGAGTATCGTTTATGTATCAACTACAACACAAATGGATTGCCTGAACTCAACGATATTTTCCACCACCCATCACTCTTTTGTAAGAACATAGAAGCGGAAGTCGGGCTTGCCGTCGGTGTCCAATATCTCATCCGAAAGACCACGAACGGTATACCCTAACGCCTTATACACTACTTTGGCCTATCACATTTCAGAAACTGGGGCGGCAGAGGCCAGGTCACTCACAAGTTGTTCGTTCGGGGTCTCGAGAACGCAGAGAGTCCCGCGCTCGTGGGCCTGATAGGGCGTCAAATGAGAAGGGGTCACCGCTGCGGTGCACTGACCTGCTTCTCCACAATACTCATCATGCATCCGGCAATTCCCTGCCTCTGGTAATCCGGATGAATCCCTATGAGCTGCAGATGAAATGCTCCGAGCATGACACCTGGACCCAATGTTCCTTCGACAAATTCATCGTACAAAAACCTTAGAAACTGAACCAGAAAGTCAGCACAAGCACGAAGCACGCAGGCACAAATGCTTCGTACATAGGTCCACCATGAACGACACTTCTCTGATAATTTGGCCATCAGCTGATCCCACCCTGCAGCACGCTGCTCTCGACTGCCAAGAAGATGAGGGAATTTCAAGGATTAACTTAGCCGGTACTCACGTCCCCAAGGCCTTCTGACCAGGCTTGAACCAAATCGTCACGCCGATTATCTCTTTACTTCTGTTCTCGGCAAAGTAAACTTGACCCCCGACTAACCCCGCCTTTAGATACGCCCCGAGGATATCAGGCACCAGAGAGGGATCGTGATCCAAGGCGTCGGTGAAGAAACCTCCGCTCGATTCAGTTGCAAAATGCTAACAGGAAGAGATTCCCTTACGCCATTTAAACGCCTCGCACAGAACGGTCGTGGCCTTGGCTATCTCCGCCTCTGATATCGATTCAGAGTCGTTCAATTACATAGATCGATTAGCGGACCTGTTGGATTCACTGCAGGACGGATATTGAAGTTCTGGCTTGGGGGCATGACGGGGATGACTTGGAGGGATGATGGATCAGAGTAAGATAATATCGTGCTAGAGAACGGGGAATCACGGCATGCCGTACGTAGGACGGTCCTAGGACATCGGGACCCGATCTGATGCTGACTCGCGTACGGTGTTCACGGGCAGGGTTAAAATATATCTTTCCCATACGTACTTCGACAGTTCCGACCTCGCCGCATTTTGCTGCCATCAGGCTGTCTTCGAGGCGTCAGTCTTCCATCTCTGCTGGCTGCCGTTGCCCAAGTTGTGGGACTATTTCCTTTACCCTTACCATAGCGTCAATGGCCGCTAAGGCCATCTACCTGGGAGTCCTTGTTATTCTGAATATTACTCTTGCCCTGTTGGGATTATACGCGGGGAAACATAGTATGAGGGGCCAGCCGGATGGTGATCAGCTTTCTCATTCTCCCTCATCATCCTGACGCCGCTTCAGGCTTCACCGACTATACGACAGCGGACTACTCATACAAGGAACACGACTATCCACTTCAATTGTTAACGGAGGGGTTTGGCCATGTCGCCATGAGTCTGCAGGCTTCATCCCGTTTCGGGTTGAACCTATCAGATGAAACTTCAACCGACGAGTGGGGAGCAATGCTAGAGGGCGTAAAGGGCTACGGAAGGCTTCGACTTGGTCCTGAACGTCGGCTGGTATGCTGGCAGTGTCCACGGATTGGCGTATTAATTGACATTTTCCTTCGTAGTTCGTGGTGACCTGGTTCCACCAGCTACATTGTCTTTGGGAGATCACCAACGGCTTGCTCGACCAGTCAGATCCCGATGCCACCGTCCATCATCTAACTCACTGCTTCACCTACCTGCGGCAGACTTTGCTTTGCGACGCTAACGGGTCGCTTGAAGAAGGTGACTTCATAACGCAGAACAATCACGAAGAGACACATTTCGTAGGCGAGAGCATTGTCTGTCATGATTGGAATGCAATTCACGCTAGGATGGACACTAATTTTGAGGACTTCGAGGAGTGGAGGAAGGAATGGCTCTGAAAGGTCGAATGTGTTGTCGTGTATTTAATTTGACGTTGATTCTGACTGTCACTCGTTCAATCCGGGATAATCCATCCGCATAATCCTATTTAATACCGTGGAGAACGGTAAATGTCACAACAATATCGAATATCTTGAAAGTCAAGAACGGAGCATTCAAATCGCGCCTTCAATAAACCCGAACTCCATGCCCGTTAGACTGTTGCATGCTGCACCAGGTATAACCCTACTCGCGCATTAGCATGATACATGTTAACCAGCAGGGGAGGCTCAATCACCAGGTGAACGAGCTGTCTCCGAATCTTGCCACCATTCCGAGAAACACCCAGTCGGGGAGTCCTTGGCACAAGCCAGCTCGAATGTCAAAAGTTGCTCTGATTCGCAGCTAAAATTGCGACGAAACTGAGCTACTCCGTCAGGGTTTGCCTCTATCTCGGACAGCATCAGCGCGCGCCGAGGCCGGCTATTAAACGACAATTGCAACGAGTCCAGTGCAACCGTCCCCTCCAGTCGGTATAGAGCAAAAGAGGACGAGGAGGACCCTTCCAGATTTACGTGAACCTCGCAAATCTGCATACCGTAGTCGATTGCTCGGAATTGCGCCACAGTCGAAATCTGGATAATCATATCATCAACTGGGATCCAAAGACGAGGAAAACACGAACTGTGTCGGTGATATGTACGTGACGAACTTCAGGGTACACTGTCCCAACCGAAGCCGTGTGTTTTTTGGGATATTGCCCAAAAACTGTGTTGGGATGGCCCGAATCTACTTGGGTAAGTAGGAGGGGGAAATTGTTGAACTGGCGCGGAATAGGAGGGGTGGGCCAGGATATCTTGTCGAATCCGATGTATTGCGACGGTCTGCGAAGGGCGGAGATATCTTTGTGGGAGTATGCAGAGAGGGGTGGCTCGCAACTCCGGGCACTGCGTATCTGCATGTACGTGACAACATTGAGCACCGTACAGATAGTCACAATGGCGAACGCAAAGCAAGTGCTCCACGATGTGGCTTTTGTGACTTTGGGTTCATGGTCCAACCCCGAGCGATGGTCCGACTCAATCGCCTCGTAGTGGGGTCTGGGAGGGCAGTTGAACATGGGCAATACCACGGACAGTTGCAATTGAGAAGTTGGGTATGTCAGGGCCGACATAAATAATAGACCACCTCCACGATGGGAATCCCAAGGGCCGACATGAACGGTGTAAATATCAGATCTAACAGACGGACGGTTATAGCTCATGTGCGGCCGCAGTCTATCCAATTCAATCAACTCCCAGGTAACGCCCAGGCTGTCCAGCTGCAGCTTGCGGGGATGTAAAGCATCCGGTCTTCTTTGATCTTGCCTCTCGCAAATTTTAGCGGCGGCCGGTCGTAACCTCCAAGCCCAATGGAATGCAGATCTAAGACTACTATCAGCGGAGATTCGACAGGAGCGGGAACCGAACACGATATTACTGCGGTTGCTGATACTGTGGTTTTGGAATCCAACCAGTGATTTCATGGGGGCCTTTCCTGTTGAACAAATGATGCGCATTATTTGGGACCTCCTATGCACATATTTACCAAATATTTACTTGTACGAACAGTTGTACAGACATCAAGGCGTTGTCGACTTCGGAACATCAGCGCGACTAAACATTCTCACTGCCCATCTCTGTGCCTATAATCACCACGCCTTTGTCGGGAAAAGTGTTGCGACTTCCGCTGTCAGTCATCCGGAAGGTTTCTGTTTCGGTCGGCGCTGGGCCCATTCGGAATTGCATGGAACTGAGAGGGACAGCTCGGTTTGACTGTGTGCCCTTGGTGCTCATCACTTTTGCCGAGGTCTCGGAAGACCAAGCCGTTCCGCGAGCAACTCGGAATATAATCAACAAAGACGATAAGACCTGCAGCACATGTCAGACGTTGGGAGCACGGGGAAAACGGTAGGGGCACGGCACCTGATCGGGCATCAAGGTCTGCAGGAAGATAATCGACAAAGGGTGGCCGATTCCGTCTGGTATCAAGAACAAAAGCGACAGAACTGCATGAAGGGCGGCGGACTCCACGACCATCGAGGCAATTCCGGTATACTGAGAGCCATGGTGTGCTCCTAATAAACGGCGGATGCGGAGGCGCCAAACAATAAGCCGAGAACCGATGGACAGTGTAAGGATAATGTTGAGAGAGAGCGATAAGCTGAGATACGGCAAGGTCCAGTTTATGCCGTTAGCTGCCTCGAACGGGTTCTTAACAAACAACTGGTAGAGGAACAGAGAACCCATGGCTATCGAGCTGCGTGAGCACAATAGCTCTGTGAACAAGCATAGAAAGCCTACCCAAGGATCCCGTGAACATCAGGCAAGGGAAAAGCATGACCATCCAGATGGGAACCCGACATTGATCATATATGACTTTGAACCGCCACAACTGGGAGAGATACTTAAGTGCGGATGTAGGTTGAGAAAATTAACTAGCTCACCAGGATCGCGTCCGTCATCCAATTGGTCAAAACGAACAACACGTTGCCGACGGCGTCCACAGGGATATTCCAGAAGTCGTTCTCATACGCGGCCGGCCCTCCAGGATATTCGCGATTTTCGATGAATGCCAATTGGGTAAACTCGACATTGCAGGCCTGAAAAATGGTCGAGAAAATGAAGACAGCAGAAACATAGGTTATGAGCTGAGTAAAGAAATATTTAGTAGGTAGGAGGTGTCTACGCAAGGTGAACCTTACCGCGATTCTCGTATTACGAGAAGACGTGTTATCCTTGCGCTGAATGAGGAGATACAAGCACATGAAAGCTACGACCGCCACGCATCCGTAGGCCACCGATCCCAGAAGCGCTCCTTGCAGCCACGCTTTCTCGACAAATAGCTGGGTGGAAGACAAAGCAGGAGCGTAGGGATTGCTTGAGGCAGCCATGAGTGAAGATAGCGTCGGCCAATCCTCGACGGTCTCTTATATCTCGGCATCAAGTTGCTGAAAGTTGGTTTTGATTTCAGAGATCATGGAGATGAACTACCGGCAAGATAGCTGCCAGTCATTCATTCGGAAGCTGTGAATCCATGGAAGGTGATCAGGCTGTGGAGCTCGAGCCCGTGGGGCTGCTCCCGCAAAGAAGAAAACCCTCCTTGGATCGCGGGTCATGACACGACCGTCGACAAGTTCTCGACAAGGAGCTGGGTCGGAGCGGATATTTTGCCGTGATGTTAACAAGTATAAAAACGACGACCAATTGCGACTGCGCGTCGGCAGAAGTCGCTGATATGATCTGGAATCTACGGTGAAATTCCAGGACGCTTCCATTTCAACACTCGTTATCCTGATCCCGGAATCCCGCCTTGCATCATGCGCCAGATTCGACAAGCCCGAGGTAACATCTCCATCGCCACGCAGGGCGGTCCTTCCCGCACCCGCGTGGAACCCACTGGACTAATTTAGGTGGGAAGGTTGGCCGCCGAAAATACAGATAATCTCACCTGGTCGGCCTACCGAATTGCATATAAGCCGGTACCCAAACACATGGAATAACACGCACCCCACCGAAAGCCCTTCGCCTATAACCAATGAGATCCTTTGTGCAACTCACTACTCTCGTCCTCATCGCCCTTATGGGGACATCCGGACTCGCCGCCCCAGCTTCACCGTCCCCCGAGCCCGAAATTCCTTGCGGCGGCGTCGAATCCGGCCACGACGGCGTCATTAGTAGCATTCCCTCAGTTCGTGTTGTGTCAAGTCAACTTACAACGATATAGGCCGGCTCTGTCTTTGAAGTCGGAACTGCATTAGCAGGCAAAGTACTGCCACTGCTTCTCTGGTAGGCCTTTTAGCTGCCCTTGATGAGCTTTGGTTAACAACTATCATGATTAGGAGAGACATCTTGAACCAACTTTCCATATTCTTTCTTGAGGTCAGATTGAGCTGGCGGCACTACATAGTCGAATCGTGGAAAATACAATTGCTCGTGTGTGGGACCCTCGTTCACGGTTAGCGTCGTAATTGTGGCACTGGACTCAAACAATGGCTCTTCGGTAACTGAAAAGAGGAGTCCGTGGCTTGACCTTGGGAGACGAGATCCTCGGCCTGCCCCTGTGGGACGTCCCGTGCACCAATGAGGGTCGGGGCGTACATATCCAGGGTTTTACGTCTGCGAGCATGTGCGAGACGTTGTTTGAGCATTTTGGAGCGCAAATGACTTCAAGCACCTGCGGCGAGAAATTGAATATTTTGAGTTCCGAAACCTGCAGTGACCCGTGACACCGAACTTTGTTCGGCACCGTCAGTGCCCTCCGTGCCGCGTGACTGCCGGAAAGTGGGAAAAGGCTCGCGAGCCTTTCTGCTGGTTGGAGAAATGGTAGAACGGGAGGCGAGGGCTGATGGAAATGCGGAGTGATGGCTGATGATGGCTGATTCTGACTGAATCAGATTAGGGATCCCCACCGTACTGTATACGGTTACGACCGTTGGAATTACGGTCTTTACGGGGACAATCGGGTTGTAATCGTAACCGCAAACTCTTTTTCAAAGGGCCTTACGGTACGGTACGGTTATATCACGGTACTTCACGGTCATTACGACCGCAAAAAACAAATAAATTCAGGACAACACGCACACTGAGAAGCCGACCTGTTTGGCTATTCGTTGATTACTTTGTTCTGCCCAGGAGCATGTCACCGCAAGCGCTGCCGACTTTTATAGAGTTTGTTCGCGATTTTGGGCATCTCCGCCATACCCAGTGCACCAAAGATCATTTATTATCCATTGCGCAAAATGTTCCACTTGTACTATTCTTCACTGACCCAATGTAGATGCGACTCAATGTATTTGAATCAAGCTGCAACCTTGACTCGGAGTCGACGTTGCACCCGACTCGGGATCAAGACGGGATTGATTCACTAATGCCCAAAAACCTACCAATCCTTTCGAGGTTGAACATTGCCCGCGTGATCAGGGTTGAATTTGGATAGCGATCATTTTTGTCCCCGAGGCTCGTAAAATCGTACTTTGACGGGGCAGTATCTCTCGTTAAACTCTCCACACGAAATGACCGCGAGACCGAAGCCTCATACTCAGGTTGTGTCGTCTGATAATGCCTCTGTTATCAGATTATTCGGTGCTGAAAACGGATGCTCACACGCAGCATCGGCCAAAGCATTTGCGAACATTGGAAAAATTGGGCTACCCGTTCCGTTCAAGAAAGCGGTATATATCCCTCCTTGGAGTGCAAAGTCCGGATGCTGTTCTGAGTCCGAATGAGTGACCTAGGTACGCTGAAACGTAAGATTCGTAACCTCGGCGGACCAGATGTTGGAAAGATCGACTACCAGTGTTACGAGCTTGCAAGATGAAGCACGCCGGAAGATGTAATGGGCTTGAGTTAGATCGTTAGACGTCGAAGTGCCTCGCGGGCGTCGGGATCTTGGACTCAATCCGAGTCGGAGCTGAGTCAGAAATGAATGGGAAAAGATTTTCACAAATTTGAGACGTAATAGCAATCTTTGCACTTACCTCGAGGCCCTGATGCATCGAGTCGCAGATAAAGAAAAGATCGGATTGGCGTGAACTTATGCTCCCGGTTGGCCCCTGGCTTTTTCGTTGCGACCTAAATTGCCTCCCCATTGACTCAGAAGAACTCAGCAAATAATCACAGAACTTTATACCCAAATCCTTTGGCCACTCTCGGAGCGCTGGAAGACTTCAGTTCTTTGCCGCTGGACTCCGCCTACAAATTGCCGCCTCAGTATTGCCCGATGAGTCTTCCGTAAGGCCACAAGTTCATAACGAGTCAGGCAGCTGCACGGGAAAGTCAATTGAACGAAACGAAAAATACTATACAGACCGGACTCCAGTGTCGACGGCTACTTCCCAGTCGAACGTACTTTACGGCAGGTGCCCACCAAGCCGATACCAAGCGAACACCGAGCGGAACAGACGGAGACAAAGACTCGGACGGAGACAAAGCCAAAGCCAAGAAGGAGACAAAGACGGGAAGGCCGAGACAGGATCTGTCGACGGAGCGGGGATCAAGCTTCAAGCTGAATCAAGATTGCGAGAATAGGAGGTCCGATGTGGGTGCGGCCCGTTGATTGAGTTCAAGAGTTTTGCGAAAGGGAGGAGCATTCAAAGGCGGCATAAGCGTCGGAATCTCGGATATCTGAGTCGCTCCATCCGACTCCAGACTCCAGACTCCGAGACAAAGAAAGCCGAGCTCCAGCGGATCGCGATATCTGCATTCGAAATTTGAAAAATTGAATTAGCCAGGGCGCGCCGCGACCCCTCTAGGCACCGTTGAATGGGAGCGCGGGCCTGGATGGAGGAGGAGGAAAAAAACAACAATGAAGCGCGGCGTCCAAACACACGTACCAAACTGTAAACAACCCGTGTTGGTTGATTGCGAGCGAAGCGAGCAATTATTCGCTAAGGTTTATGACTCGATCAGTTGGGTTGTTACCTGCCATGTGGCTGTGATGTTACCTGCCATTTCGCATTTTGGCCCCCTTACCGCTGTCCTTATTTCCTACAAATATTCAGAGAGCCTCCAAAAAGAAATTAGATTAATCCTATGCCTTCAGAATGTCGAAGCTCGGCCTGAGTGGAACAAAATGAGACGATGGCAGGTAACATTGTGACTGGCAGGTAACCGTGACGTCACACTGTTAGCTGCCATCGCTCTTTCCTCGACCACCGTGGTCTCACTACGCTCGTTTGCGCCGTAAATCCTTGTTGAGCCTTCAATACCTGCCTCAAATGCCCTTATGGAAGGCCAAGAACTCGGGCCAACCGCACCAAACGCGCTGCTCCACGCAATAAAAATGGATGTCATCCCGACTTCAATTTTGCGGGCAGGCCGCGCGAAAACCGGGGTGTTGAACTCGAGGCCTGCGGAATTGTCTTCTACTTCCCAGTTCAAGCCTTGCAGGCACTCTGCAACCATTTTCTGGCTCCCAAAACCACGGATGTCCGCCACCGCATCAACGTCTGCCCGTGTTTGCGACTCGAGAGGCTCAGAAGGCGGATCCGGAACTGTCCTGGGGGGCTTGCAGCATCCGCTGTGGCCAGCAGGTGCGTGTCAAAGGCCTTTTACCCCTCGATTCCGAGCCTGACGCGTGGAAATGGTGTTTTTTTTTCCCCCGTCGTCCCGTGCCTATTCTCCGCACCGTCCCGTCGTTTTGCGGAACCCACGAGGACGATGAACCGCAGTGCCGAGCGCACGTACCACGCAGCGCAACATAATTCAACTTATTTTGGCCGTACTCGACACCACAACAAGACTCATGGCGCGGCATTTCACCTTAATCCAGCAACTCAAAGCAGGCCCCATAACCTCATTGAGCGGTGGACCATGCACGCTTGTGCTTCCTTCAAACATCCGCGAGCTTGTGTGCAAACGTCCGGACCAGGTGATCCATGCTTGTTACTCTTCACGCTGACTCGTCGCAATATTGCCATTTACTCTGTCTTTCCTTACAATGTGCTGTCGATCGACCTCGGCGTTCCTGGTTATTTTCGAACATCCATTCGCTTCCTTTCGCCTTTTGAGTCCCTACATACATTGTAATTTAACAAGCCATTCAATGATGTGATATCTTGCGTTTCGTCAAAGATCTGAACAGATAAGGAGTATTGTAGGCCGTCCTCAAGCTTGCTGAAGCCTCCTTGGAATTCCTGAACCTTCCCTTTCTCCTTCCTTTTTTGAATTCATTTTCACGTTTTCCCAGCACGGGACCCAGTACATCAGGAAAATGTTCTTCAACTGGCTGAGCTGGCCGAGCTGGTGCACCTGGTGCTGCTGGCGCCGGCTCGCCAGCTCATGCCAGAATCACCGCCAGACAACCGCCAGAATCATTTTTTGTTGATGGTTGTTAGTAGCTCTTGAAGTTGTTCCCATGAGCGGCCATGAATACTCGAACAGAGATAGAGAGCGAGCAATTGTATTTCCCCAAGGGTTGTTGAGTGAACCCGGCAAAAACCTTTGCGAAATCCCCAAGTCATTCAAACTCCGATACACGTGATGTTGATATTGCGTGCTTCGATGGCGACACGTTGCCACGTCTCTTGCTTTCGCCCACCATCTTCCCTCCCATTCCCTCCCCACCCGTTGTCTCACCTCACCCCAACTTCCAAGCCACTTCGTCCGGGCTTCTGGTTGACTCCTTCAAGCATTCTCCGGCTTCTACGGGCTCTGGGCTTTTCGCGCAAGATCACTTCTATGCGCTTGTACCGCAAGATCCGCAAGTCCAAGTACTCTCGTTCTCTTCACTACTGGGCTTTCTTGGCACTTTGGAACCTCTCAGAATGTCCCTTTTCACCTCAAGCTCATCGCTCGGCTGCTCCTCTTCGCCCCTTGAATCGCAAGCTGTGGTACCGCGCTAACCATTTCCTTTCCTTTAGTTACACTTCCCTCGATGGCTCTTGAAAGATCGAGGTGAGTGGTCTCACCCTCCATTTCTGCTTGTCTCACCCCACCTGTAGTTTGCTGCTGCCATCCCCCCTCCCTTTGTCCTTCGTCGTCGCCGCTTCGAGTCATGCGTGTGTGACCTTGGTCGTATGTCGCACGGCCATATCCCTCGCAACCCATCTGATTTCTGTTTAGGGTTGATATGCTCAGGGCCGAGCGCGTACCTACAATCTTGACCGCTCGACATCGCGATCACACCAAAGGTATGTATCATCTGGATCGCCCTACCTCGTTATGCAGCGTGTTTTCTACTTGAAATATAAGCCTTTTGACCCATTCTTCGCGCGCGTGAATCAATTCAATTGCCGTCTACTATACTGGAGCACATTCCGATTCAGAGTTTTCTGTCGATAGAAACTATTCTGGTTAAGTTCTGGCGCCAACAGAGATTCTGGCATATGGAGTCGTAATATGTTGCCAGATGATATTCTGGCGAGCTGGCAGTGCTGGCTGCTGCTGGTAGGTCTGGCGCCAGGCGCGCCAGCTCAAAAACATTTTGCTGATGATTGAAATAAAAACCTTCGCTAAAGGGCAAGATTCAGACTGCAAACACGAACAAATTCGTTCCAGCTTTTGATGGCATTTGATGCACAGAAAGAACACCTTCAAGCTCTTTCAAATCGAGATGAATGGGCTCAATCTTCCGGAATATGAATGGTGTAGCGACAGGCTCCAATAATACCAAGTTACAGGTCGATTGAGGCTGAATTGACTGTGTTTCAGACTCACCGTCCATGCCACCGGGTGCTCGCTTCGAATCCGACTATGCGTGTATAAAATCAAATTACTAGGCTGGAAGATATCTACGTGCTAGATCTTCCAAACGGTGCTGAAGATTCTTCCCTCCCAGATTCTGCACCCGTGAATAGTCGAATTGACCAACAAACATGATATCAGTGAGCGCCTTGACTCTGGAAAGGCCAACAAAAGTAAGCAAAAAGTAAGGCCCACTGCGAACTCCTTCTTCCCGAGACCGAGTTTGATTTTAGGCAATGTAAGCCCTTGGGATTTGTGCACCGTGACAGCCCAGGCTAGTCGGAGAGGTACTTGCGTACGGGCCAGGTGTTTGTCACCAATGTCGAAATTGGATTTCACGGCTGGAATTGGAATGACCGGAATGCCGTCGGGAAATCCAGGGCGAGGTTCTGTATGCCAAAGTGTCGGTCCGGTATAAGTCTTGCAGGATACAAGAACTGCGAGAGGTAGATCCGATGTCGAGGTGGCACCCTCGGGCCAAAGGACATCCTCTATCACACCGGTTGTGGCATTGACTAGACCTGTATTAGATGTCCAATTAATGTTGCTGCCACCGAAATGGTACCAACGTACCATGCTCCTGCCACAGATTCCGTGTGACCATGACTTTCGCGCGACGTGAAAGGATCAAGTTAGATTCCAGACCTCCAGCGTCATCCGCCGATGCATTCTTTGCTTGAACCCCACCGTCATTCTTTGCATTGATACGGGCACAAGGCTCATTCAATGCTTGAATCTCTTGCATATTTAGATTGTAGACGTCTTCCCGCGTGGTGTACAGGCAGACTGCGTCCTCAAAGGATGCTTTCTCCTCCGGAGAAAGGGTATTTGAAGACCGGGTTTGTAGCAGCTTCCATTCGTCGAGACTGATTCCGCCTTTAGAGGCATGGTGCAGGAGAGAACGAAAGTCTTGCTGTTCGCGCGAATCTCCTTCCTGTCTGTGAACCACGCGAAGAGAGAAGCTTTCTCTGAACTGTCGATAGAGCTGGCTACCGTCTCGACTTAGACCGCCATTATCTGTCGTGTCAGTAGATGGTGGAGAATATAGTGGCCGGTCACCGACTGGAGGTAATTGAGCGAAATCCCCGACCAAGGCAAGATTAAAACCAGCCAACACTTCGTTGGCACGATGGGGGCGGATTTGTCGTAATCTGGAATCAATTTGGGCCATGATTCGCAATCCCAGCATCGATTTTTCATCAATTATGATGAAATGCACCCCACGCCACTGTTCTTGTAGCGTGGCCAGTCGCGGACCAGTGAGAGGCACAAACGAAGAGTTGACAGGTAGCCCAAGAGCCGAATGAGCTGTCCTTCCACGGATATTGAAGGCGGCAACTCCAGAGGGAGCTAGGACTCGGATGGGGTCAGGCTCTCCGTGAGCAGCAGCCATACGACGGAGCTCCTGGCAAATGGCGTGAATCAGGTAGGTTTTTCCACACCCAGCTGTTCCGTCGATGTTGAGAAGCATCTGAGGAACTGGCTCCCCAGCCAGAATTTTCGAGTATGCTGAAACATATTTCTCGAATATTTCGCGCTGCTCATTTGCCAGAGTGGCGATATTGATTGGGTTCGGGTGGTCGTTGAGGATGGCCCCAGCCTCGCGTCTTTGTTGGTCTAGATAGGTGCCCATCTGGTCCACGTCGTTCCACCGTGTTCGGGCTGCATTGACGTCCCATGCGGCATCCAGTGGACGAGTTCCAAGGTCAGAATAGCGGTGGCAAGGTCCGGTTCGGAAATCGGTTCGAACCTGAACCGAACCGGACTGAACGCCAGGTTCAGGTTCAAGGTTCGGGGTAGCGTCGAACCGAACGCCAGGTTCAGGTTCGGCGTTCGGTCCTCTGGTATAAACTCATTTTTCATCAAATAATCAAGTTTCATGGCAGACGAGGTGCCAGACTGTAGATTATGTGCTAGTTCACTGTCCATTCGGAACTTTTTACTTATTGCTGTTTTCATATATAATGACACAACGTGAAAAAAAAAAAAAGTTTTTCAGCGAGAGGTCTCGCGTTCGAGCCGAGATGCCGACGTCTTTTTGCATTTTAGACAAGACCAAACAACGGTTCAATTTCGTCGTTTCGGCGCATTTCACGGCACTTGCGACACGTTTGATACCCAGAACCCTTTCAAAGGTCAACTTACACGTATAGGCGCAATTTTTGCCACGATCCACCAGCCTTGTCTGGTGTATTCCATAAAAAGATGGTATCCACTTGAGACTCACCCTAGTTGAGCAGGAACTGCTTGTGTTGGCGATGAAAAGGCGGGAAACTAGCCATACATCGTCCGAATATACTCTACACCTCCTTTGTAACCGTAATCTTGCTCCTCCAGTGGCAATCACCTGGGATCATAGCCCAACCATCAATGAAGGGTATGTGCCATGACTGCCCGTTTATGGAACATCAGCACTAAAGGATTACATTTGGGCCAACTGGGATGTATCAATGATACTTTGGGCATAGAAACACTTTCTTTCACCACCTGGCAGACAGATAGAGATGTTCTCAGGCTGTTTGAGGAATCAATTATGTTTGTGTGAAATAGGAGCTGTGGAGAGCCCTGAATCGGTTTTCACATGGACAGTAGCATGATAAACTACCTTAAAGGAGTTTCCGGGCCGAAAGAGGTCAAAAAGGTACGAAATGCGCCGAAACGACGAAATTGAACCATTATTTGGTCTTGTGTAAAATGCAAAAACACGTCGGCATCTCGGCTCGAACGCGGGACCTCCCGTTGAAAAACTTTTTTTTTTTTTTCGGGGTGTGTCATTATATTTGAAAACAGCAATAACTTGAACTTTTAGATTCAGGTTTTTGTCCCCCAGTACTTCGAGGATCAACCTGAATTTTTAGTTCGAAGTTCAGGTTGCAAAGTTGTACATGTGATCTACTGTAGTTGTGGTTTTAGAGGGAGCTGGTGGTGGTTTCGGGCCCTCCCTGGTGGTTTGCATGACAGTTCCCAGTGGTTTCAAGAGGCTCACCTCTGGTACAAGCCTGACATATGTCCCGATCTGTCTCCAAATTGATTGCAAGATGACGAAAGCAAATATGGAGTAGATGGGCACAAGCATTTGAGAGCAGACCCCAATTTCATATATGTGAGCCCTTGTCCAGTAACAGGGGGACCCAATGGCTTACATGGATTTTTGAGGCCGAGAAAAAAAAGCTGCAGGGAGTAAAACAGAAAGAATCAGCGAGCGGGGTTAGGGCCTGATTCAAACTCTAGTGGATAGATATGAATTGATACTGGGAGGGTAGCACAGAGAAAATGGCCAAGCAGAGAGAGACTCAAAGAGCAACAGAAGTGTGGAGAGAAGGGTATGAATCGAAAGAGCCAAAGCACTAGAGATTATATAGGCTCTCACAATGCCAAATACCGATGACCGGTGGTCAGGGCAAGGGAACCACCGCGAGCCTAAATGCAGTAAGATGACTCATCGGCAAAAACCACTGGGTCACATAGCCGAACCACAAGTGCAACACTAACGAACCACCGGTCCACCACAGCTCAGCCACCAGGCATTGCCGATGGACTACAGGTCACCCAAAGGTTCGTGTTCGGCCGAAAGCAGTGGTACAGGTCGTTAGCGAAGTTCGAGTACCGAGTTCCGATAACGCATCAATCTCGGTTACACAAGCCAACTTCCGACTACCAGTTCCTAACCGGCGCTCGATTATTTGATGAGAAATAAGGTCATACTCTGGCCTCCGTTCGAACCGAGTTCGAACGCCGAACCTGTAAATTCAAAAATTGAGTGGTTATTTGACATTTTGAAGCAACCAGCAACTTATCTAGCACCCCAAATTGCACCATTTGCTTGCATGTAACAGTTTACAGGACTCCCTTGATGATTTCCTGTCATCCGAGGTTCCACCGTATAACTTTTCGGACGTGGGAACCGAATGCCCAATGAAAACTGGGTCCAAATCTGTGGGATTCTCTTTGATATAGGGGAGACTGTCTGTGGTATGGATCCTGGCACAGAAAAAAAGTTCCCGAAGAGCCGCCGCAGAGAACTTGGGGTCGCCGAGATGCCCGATTCGGCGCAGGTTCGAACCGCGTTCGAACGCTGAACCGAACCTGAACGCTATTCAGGTTCGAGGTTCGGTACATTACTGAACCGAACGCGGGGTTCAGGTTCGGGGTTCGGAGAAAATGCCCTGAACCTGAACTGAACCGAACCTTGCCAGCACTAGGTCAGAAACTTCAAAACGGGGAATTGCCGCATTTGGATGGTCACGTGCAAATATCTGCCATCGGTCATTCCCTGGACGTCTGCTTGGATTTCCTCGTCGTCATCGTCCGAATCTTCCTGTGTTTCCCTATTCTCGTCTTCCCAGCACCGCAAGGTATCTTTGGGATGCGTGTGGCCACCTGCACGACACTCAGCAAACAACTCGGGCCAGGACGCGTCATCTGCAGTGAACGCGGCGAGGTTTCGGAAGGGGTGGTGAAGAAGGACTTTCGTCCGACAGTACTTCTCGTATAGCTCGTTCTCCGGGTTGGGTGAGTATCTGGGGAAACTCCTGAGAACGACATCTGTTTTTGCTTTCCGCTTGATCCATTTCTTGCTGCGCCAGGTGTATTGGCGGAAGACTTCGTGCAGAGAGAGCTGCTCCATACTCTCCGGGCGTTTCATGTATCTGTATTACGGTCAATGACAGCTTTCTTTGGCCCAACAGCTCATACCTTTGGAACCATGAGTCACCCGTCACTCTCCGCAAACCGTTATCCATATCGGCGTCTTCTGTTTCCAAATCTTCGTCGTCCTCTGCATCCTCTAGCTCTCGCATTCCGCCCTCCTCATTCAACATCAACGTCTGAAATGTGACGGAGGTCCGAACGAGTGGAATGCTGAGAAGGAGGTGCGCCGTTTCTTGAGCGGAATATGTCCGCTCTCCGAGCATCTTGTTAAGCAATTTCTGACACGCAGACTGCGCAGTTCCGCCGTCCTGCATCCGATTAACCACACCATTGAGTAATTCTGGGAAGCCCGGGGCCTGTTGCTCGGCTTTTGTTGCGTACTTCGCAATGTAACTGCGTTTACCGGTGAGTCTCGTGATATTCAAAGATGAATGTGCTTTACATACTTTAGTGCGGCGTCCTTGCTCATCACAGGCTTGATGTCTATGTTCGCGCGCCAAGCAAGAATCATTGTCGCGTTATAATTGTTCAATAGTGGGTCATTCCGCCGTGGCTCGAACCGAACCCGAGTTTTGCTGTCGTGGCCAATACCTGCAGTATGACAACGCTGCATGGGATAATCGAAGCGGCAGCAGATCTGTGGCTCTTCCTGACCCGGTACCTTGCGTTTAACCTGACAGTACCCAGGTACGCACTTGGTATGGCGCTGGACCCAATTCAAAAGGTCGGACAACTCTTGTTTTGTGTTGTGGAGGCCTTCTCGTTCGAGATTACAGGGATTCTGACCCAACAATGGTGCGTTTTCGTCTTCTCGCGGGAACGGATTCATCGTGGTAATGATCTTGTCCCAGAACTGTTTGAAGTCGTCCATTTTTTGGCGCTGGTCCTCTGGAATAACGTGATTGGCTTTCAGTAGATTCCAGTTGATTTCCTCCGCGTTCGGGGCGTTTTTCAGCCATACGAAGCCATGGACATGGCCGCTTCCGCGCTCCTGCCATTCATATCGATACCAAAAGTGTTCGACATCGAAAATTGTGCCAATAACGTGCTTCATGAAGATTTGCACGCGTTGATCAAGGTACGAAGCAGCTATGTGCGGATTTCGTTCCAAGGCCAACCTCCTTTGTCTTCGTGCAGCTTTGCTGTCCCCTTCCGGCACATCTGTCTCCTGCGGCATAAACCGGTGCAAATCCGGCCATTGGAGATCTGCGGCGCTGAGGGTGAAGAAGAAATGGGGGGAGCCTTTGACGCGAATCATATCGATGAGTTCATTCCGTCGCGCATGCCAGTAAGCACGAGTCCCCCGGAGTTTAGCGCCATATCTCATCATTTTCGTAGCGATACTCTGGTCGCCTTCCGCTAGCAAGGCCTTGAGCTCCTCCGTGGTCATCCGGCCCGCTTCGTGGTTCTGTTTCACAAATATTTTCGCTTGACTGCGTGTTCTCTGGCGTTGCAGGGTATTGAACGCGAACCACGGGAACCGTCGATGGCGGGCAAAACGACCCCCTTCGAATTTCATTAGATGTGCAAAATATTCGCCGAGGTCGACTTTGCGAATTCGGTTCGCGTGAAAATCACCGGCCCCATCGGGAAACAGTGTCGGGAAGGCACTTGTCATGTAACCTGGAGTGTATTCGTAGATGGGATCGGGATCGACAGAAGGCGCCGCAATCTGGTTCATGTGAGTTAATTTATAGCGTAGATGATGGTCCCGACTTACAATTGTCTGCTGATAAGCAGGTTCTCTGAGAATCGCATTCGCACCGTCCCGCATCTCAACTGCTTCTTCGCGGGTTCGGTTTCCGAGGTCGAGAATGCCACCCACAAACACAGAACCATCATTATTGTCCGTCCCAGTACCAGCAGCCTCGGTTGGGCCCGCGGGTTGGGGAGCGGCGCCGTCTTGGCGTCCTTCACGGCAGGTGGGTATGCGATGCACAACGGTGCCGTCGATAGGAAGGTGACTCAGAGCTTCTTCGTCAGGCATCCCGAGGTCGGCATATGCAGGGTCGTGCGCAATCTTGTACTCGAGAGCGGCCCGAACTTTGTCTCGGCGGACGACGTAGTCGACATGGTGGGTCATATCCACATCCTCACGACGTATGATAACGATGTCGACGTCCTCTGGCAGCCGTGGAAGCTTTGTCGCGACTTCGGAAATATTTTGCGAAAGATTGACGATATGGTCTTTGTAGGCTAGCTGGCGGCCTTTCGTCCATCGCACTTGCATTACTGTCTTGGTGCGTGCGATCAACATCTCCTCCATATCGGTGAGGTTCTTGAGGCAATTCGGAATCGGCGCTATCGAAATTTCAGAAGAGTGTAGGAGAAGAATTGAAAGTGCGCGTACCGGGATTAGTATTATTTTCGTCAGCCCATTTCCTCGTTTCGGATGTATCAGCTGAACATCTCGTACAGAGATCCGCCGTCCTCATCTTCACGTCAAACCCTTCCTCCCGACAGCAGGTGCAGTGCCCGATGCGAAGTTCGGCGAGTTTTTCATTCATTATTTTGATAGCCCGAGCTTCTTTCGAGTTGACGGCCGCATCGTCCGGCAGGTCAATATCCATGTCAGAACCATCCCCAAAGAACCTGTCGTATTCGTCGGGCGGTACGACCTGAACTCCGTCCGCACCGTCATCGCCGACGGCGCCATCACCGTGGTCAATATTCCGTCTTTCTTCATCTGCAGCGGCCTGTGCAGCTGCATATTCAGCCCGTTTACGAGCGCGGCAGTTGTTGCAGCTGGCATAGAGCTTGCCGGCACTAGTGCAGTCCCCCACACTCACAGTGTGATTTCCGACAGCACAGTAGCGGTTTCCGGCAGCCTCCGCTCGAAGGCGTCTGTTGTGAACCTGCTCGAGATCCTTCTTCCGACAGGCGGGACACGTCGAAAAAAGGCCCCTTCCCCCTGGCTTTTCGAAGTGTCGCCTCTTCTTTGTTTTGTGGCATTTCGTGCAACGTTCGCGGGTACGACATCTAGAACAGCGCGGGGATGGATTTTCATTTCCAGGAATATTGTAGTGGGTGAGGACATTCCACTGCAAACATAATTGACATGGTCTGCCAGGTGGATTTGGAAGCCGGAGGGTAAGATTTGCACGTCGATGCGCCTCGTTCTCCGCGACTTGCATAGAGCAGAGACGGCACAAGTTGCGGGTTAAGTCCCATTGGTTGTCCCGGACGTCGACAATCTTTGACGCAGCGAACGCAGACTGCTCTTCGGATTTGCAGAGGCTGAAGTGGAAGCCGTCGCGGAGGTGGCATGGTGGTTTGCGAGAGTAAAGTCGCGAGTCGCGCCAGCCAGATTTCTTCCACGTGATCGAGGTGGCATGCCACACTGCGCATCGCGCTTTCAAGTTCACTCAATTCATCCTCAATTGGCCTAGTTTTTGAGATGCGTATAGATATAGTGTACCTAAACTATACTCTCGAAAACTGTGTCCGTACGACCCATTTTAAACGACTTTGAAGCTCTTTCTGCGCCATCAAAAACCCGCGTAGAATTTGTTCTTGTTTGCAGTCTGAGTCTTGCCCTTTAGCGAATAATTGCTCGCTTCGCTCGCAATTAATTCGGCCGCGCGGCGTGCTTGTCCTTGTTCTCCTCCCTTCCTTTCAAGTTTCAACCACTCACCCACCCTCCCCACCGTCTTTTCGCTTCCTTCCTCAACGTAAACGTGCTCGGAACTCAACGCGCTCTTGACTCACCTTGCTCTCGACTCACCGTGCTCTTAACTCCCTCCCAACGTGCTCTTGACTCCCAACGCACTCACCGCGCTCGCCAAACCCGCTGCCGCACCCATGAAATCCCTCACTCCCACCGCCGCGCACCTCCTCTCCCCCCTCTTCTCCCTCTCGCTCATCACCCCCACACTCGCGCACGGCTGGCTCGGCACCCTCACCATCGCCTCCACCTCCACCTCCACCTCCCATACCTCCACCATACACACCGGGCCCCTCCCCGTCGAGCAAATCGGCCCCTCCTCCTCCTCCTCTTCCCCTCCCCCATCCGCCAAATCCTCAACAACCTCCCCATCAAGGACCCCCTTTCCTTAGACCTCACCTGCGGGCGCGGCGCGACGCCCGCGACGCAGCTCGCCGCCGCCAAGCCCGGTGATGTGTTGAGGTTGGATTGGAAGACGCTCGCGGCGGGGGGGAGGTGGTTTCATGATGTTGGGCCGATGATGGCGTATTTGACGGAGTGCGGGAGTGAGAAAGCGTGTACGGGGGAAGGGAAAGGGGGGTTCAACGCGAGCGAGGCGGAGTGGTTTAAGATTGATGAGCAGGGGGTGGGGGAGGATGGGACGTGGGCGCAGGCGAAGCTTGGTGCGTTCCTTTTTTCCATTTCTTCCACCCTCCCCTTTCTCTCTCTTCTCGTTGGTAGTAAAGACTCACCAACACGTAGACACCGGCGCCCCCGCAACGCTCACCCTCCCCCCCACCGTCGCGCCCGGCAACTACCTCCTCCACTTCGAGATCATCGCCCTCCACACCGCGCAGTCCCCCGGCGGCGCGGAGTTCTACCCCGCCTGCGCCCAGCTGCGCGTCTCCGGCTCCGGCACGGGCAAGCCTGCTGCGGGCGAGCTCGTGAAGCTGCCGGGCGCGTATGAGAGCACGGATAAGGGGATTCTTGTGGACGTGTATGATTTGCCGGCGGGGGGGTATGTGTTCCCCGGGCCGAAGGTCGCGGCGTTTGTGGAGGGTGGGAGCGCGGCGGCGTCGAGTGGTGCGAAGGTCGCGTCTTCCAAGACGACTAAGGCAGCCGCGACAGCGAAGACTACGAAGCGCGCGTCTTCCAGCAAAGCAGCCGCGTCTTCCAAAACTACCAAGGCCGCCGCCACGCACACCTCTAGGCACATCTCCACACACGCCGCCTCCACCTCCGCCCCCAAATCCACCGCCTCGCCAAAGACGTGCAAGACGAGCCACGCGTCGCGGCGGCGGCGCGCGCTTGCGGACGCTGCTGATCTGGAGGCGCGATCAGCGCGATCCGAGGCGGAGGAGGACCAGCACGCGCCGGCGGAGGGAGACACGGAGAAGTTGGAGGGGAAGGAGCACGCGCGCGTCATCTGCACCGGCTCGGCGGGCCGGGGAGCAGGGCGTCGTTTTGAGCGCCTTCCTCTTCCTGCCCTTCCTCGCGTGTCGTATCCTCACCGACTCCTCACCCCCGCACACCACCCCCTTACCTAAACGACACGTCAACGATTCGCCAACGATAGGCGCACGCAGCCGCCGCATCCTCTCCCTCACCTCCCTCCTCCGGCTCTCACATCGCCGGGACGATTCTTGCTCTCTTTTCTTTCACCTCATTCCTCGTGTATTACCACACTCGTGGACTTGCGTCCGGACGCGGCGTCTATCCTCTTCCCCTCTCAACATCTGAGCCCAGCGCCCAACCGAATCAAGGACCTGGCGTCCTCCTCACTCCAGCAGCGGCGCGTGCGCCGTCCAACCCTCCAGCGGTTGGTTGTATATACTCTTTATTACTTTATCATTTGACGAAAAAATTGACCCGTGTAGCCGTACTTACCGTCCCGCCTGTGTAGATTTTGTAGAAAACGTAGATATGAATGAAGGCGCCGTGCGTTTCCGTTCCATGTTCTTTTCTTCTACGCGACCCCGCAGCCTCCTTTCTCCCTACACAAGTGAAAAAATGCATTAGGACGAGCAAAACAGTATAGAAAAAATAGCGTGTGCGGGGGGACGCCCTCGGTGGGAGTCGAACCCACGTCGTCCACTGAAAAACCACTTGAAATACCAATTCAGGGGGGATGATCTACCGTTGATCTACGAGGGCCTGATAGGTTGGAGGAGGCTTGACTTTTGTCAAGTGGTTTGCTGGGAGTGCTGAACTCGAACTCCATGTAGGCTGGGGCCCGGGGATCCAACAAACAAGGGACGGATTTCGAGCGCACCAAAAGAAAGGCAAGGGAGTTGAAGGAGAACAAGATATTGCTCCAAAGCATACGCGCTCGGTGGGAGTCGAACCCACGTCGTCCACATAATTCACGGGCTACTATTATAAGTATTGAGAGTGCAAGATCTGCCCCTAATCTACGAGGGCTTGATCCCTTGGTAGGAGGGTTGGGTTTCCCCAAGTTAGTTCCCGGGAGTGTGAAGGAATTTAAAGGATTGGACTCGGAATCCTTTCTTGTATGACGAGTGAGCCCAGAAGAAAAGGGGATTCAAACGGAGGAGGACGGGTTCCAAAATTGAGCGGGGGCCCCAAAAGGAAAAAAGAAAGGGCAGTTGAAAGGGTAAAAAATGACAAATATCTAGCAAACTCCCTCGGTGGGAGTCGAACCCGCGTTATTCACCTTTCATTGTCTTTCACATCCTATTATAGGTGGAGGATCTACCGCTAATCTACGAGGGCATGATCGTGTTGCGAGAGGTTTGAGTTTCCCGGGATGTGAGTGTGAGTGAAATGAACTCGAAATGTCGTCTTGGTACAACCAATGACCGTTGAGCATTGAGCCAGACTTTGCATGTCCTAGCAGCGAAGCCAAAAAACGTCAGGTGGGTTTTGCCCGCAGTGCAGAGTTCCCTTAAGCGATGCGTCAACCATCAGCCACCAGAAAAATTGTTGTCATCATCATCACTTAGCTGCCCCTGCAAGGTTCGAACTTGCGATCTCACGATGAAATGTTAGCGGTCCAATTCATAACAGTCGTGCGCCTTCACCAACTGGGCCAAGGGGCAGTCGAGTTGTAGATTCGAGCGGGGGTAATGGGATACCAGTATTGAGCCATGAACAACGACAAAAAAAAGCTTGTATATCAAACATGCTGCATGCCTAAAAGCTGTTGACATGCATTGCGAGGAATATCTACCGCTGATCTACGAGGGCATGATTTGAATACCGGTAGGAGTTAATTGAATGTTGAACATCGGACGAAATCACAGACAAGACAAGAAATCCCGTGCCAAGCTCATGCGACACCTGTCAGCAAGGATTGCGTCTCGTGCTTATTTTCGGTGAGTGTATCAAAGGAATTCCGAGCATGTGAGGGCAGAATGCGTGATTCTCGGAGATAGCAAAATCTGTTGCTCACGTGACTATGGTTGAATTCGAGATCACTTGCATTGAACCGTTCCCGAGGTTCGTAAAATGATACTAAGGGGCCGGGTCTTTCATGGACCATTGAAAGCCTAGGTAAAACCCCAAAAGTGGGTGTTGTATAATTCATTGAACATGCCCCGCGAAAAGTCTCGTGGTCTTGTCCAAATCGAAATACGGTTAACCCAACACGCAAAATCGCCGCGCAGGGTAGGCTGTGTCTGAGAATGCCTTTGTTATCAGATTAGGTGCTCAAAACGGATACTCACACACCGCATCACCCAAAGCATCTGCGAGCGCCGGACACCTTGTTCCCTGCCAGAGAACGGCAATGTCCTCCTTACAGAGCACAAGTTTGGTTTAGCTCCATCATGCATCGCGTAATCTTCTTCGAAACTCTGTGATGTGAAAGGCTCATCCGATGCGAAACGAGAAAATATCTCAGCCCAAATGATTTGGAGCAGACTTGCTTCAGGATCGATGGAGGCAATCTGAACGGAGTGAGTAACGAAAGTATGCAGCAACCTGAGGCCCATGTTTGAACTGAATCGTTGAACGTCGGAGTGACCAAGTGCATTTAAATCTTAGATCCAAAGAAAACAATGTAGAAGTCCGAGTAAGAGGTGAAGTTGACGTGAAGTGGTAATTACGACCAGAAAAAATTGAATTGAGTGTACCGGGCTCCAGAAAAACTCCTAATCAACGGTTTCACCAACCAGGAGCCCCTTTGATCTAGTTTCAGAGACCCGCTATCTCGTCGTCGAGATACCTCGATCGCAAGTGACGAATCGGTTCGGTATAAGGCTGATTTTGCGGAGCGATATTGGCCTCCAGAAGTGCATGGTTCGTGTTCTGCTTCAAGTCTGGCTCTTCTGCAGGCACATGGATGTCGTCTATCTGTGAAAATGAAAGGTAAGGACTTTTGTCTGTGTAGATTTAAGAGCTACGGATTGTCGTCGCAGTCGTTGAACTTGGCTGTGAGTTGCTCCTGCTTGGCTCCCGGCTTCCTTCTTCTTGACGGTTCACAGACCTAGAATGCGTGATTATATTGGCCAGCGAGTTCTCGAAGACCTCAGAATTCACCGCTGGGGATTCTTTTGCCTACAAACTGCCTCAGTTTCCCCCAGTGAGTCTCCGAGACCGCAGAAGATCTTAACGAATTAGCAGCAGCAGCACGGGAAATTGAATCAGTTACTGCAGCGCTCGATCGACAATGTGCGAAGAGGGAGGGGTACAAGGAAATTCGGTCAGGGTGGCAGCAAAGGTTGAATTCAGCATGTCAGCTGAACGCCGTGAACTTTCCGACGATATATGTCACATCAGACAGAAGTTGAATGCAAAAAAGTCATACGAAAGGGAGTTAAGGATAGGCTGAGGAAGAGCTGATCACGCCACTGCCACATGAGATGAGTTAAAACTGTAAATATGATGCAGCGATCAGCACGCACTTAGTGGAGGATCAAATTCAGTCGTCCAATCCGACCGGAAAACCGAAAACGAATTCGAGTCCTTCCTTTCGAAGAGCTTCGAGGCCAGCGAGCACCTTTGCATCAGGACCGGCGTAACCTGAGTTGACGTGCAGCTCGGCACTTTTGAGGCCGCCCACTTCCCAGCGGTATTTCACCATCTTCAGATATCGCCCGTAATCTAGGGAACCTCCGTAGATGCATTCAAAACACAACTGACGGAGGTGGGGGGCCGCCGCCCTGCCATCAGCCGCCTCCTTGCTGAAAATGTCCATCAATGCGCCGGCCTCGACACTGGCGGCAGGGGTGGCAGTTATGATTGTGAACTCAGCGATGCAGAATTTTTGTAGGAGAGCAGTGATCCTTTGAGCGTCCGGGCACCCTTGAAAGCCAAGCTTTCGGATAGGACACTGCGAATACATGAGCGAGGATTCGAGATCAACGAGAGTTGCTGAGTTTTGGAGCTCGGTATTATGAAGGTCGAGTGAAATTTCCTCGAGAACGGGAAACTTGAGGAAAGTCAACACGTGCGAATGCGAAACATCTAGACGCCGAAGATGCAACAATTCGATGGTTTCGCGAAGCTCTGGCCACTGAGGTGTGTCTTCGAACGAAATAGTGATGGATGCCTCGAGGAGGTTTTGAGTGAGCTTCAGTATGCCCCGGTGAATCTCCCACGGGGCGTCGAGATCGTAATGGGTGATTTGGCGTGTTGGAAAGGAAACCGGTATGTACCTGTATTCACTGTACACGCCGACATCCACCAGGGAAGGTGCCGATTCGAAGCAGTCAATGGAGTCCGCTGCCGCCTGGCTCTGTCGGTTACCCCACTGAATGCAGAGCCTACGCAGCAATGGCAGATGACCTCGAAGGTTGACCAGGAGGGGGAAAAGAGCCGAAGTCACGGTAAGATCGAGTTCCTCCCATCGCAAAGCGTGCTCCGCCAGACAATGAAAGATTCTGAGTTGTGGACGAGGATTGGTGGTTTCACACCCACGGAAATGGATTTTCATTGTGGGGGCACGAGAGATTTGGGTCTCGATCATAGACAATGGAAACGAAGTCAATGGATCTGTGTCGGAGTGATAACTGATCGCCACCAGTGACCACAAGGAAGGATCCGAGATGGCGGCCATCCTCCAACGGGAACTAACGTGTGTCAAAACCCATGGGCTATCTGTTATACGGAGAGTCCGGTGGCGGGATGGCTCTATTGGTGATGGTAACGTCCAGAAGAATATTTCAGACAGCACCTCGGGTGGCATACCTCGGAGCGGGGATAGAACTGCGCAATTCTGCGCTCGTAAGCGCAACAGGGAGCCTTGTTCTTCCTCCAAGCGTTGCAAGCGATCCCGGAGCTGCGCTATCTCGTTCGCAAGCCGATCTAAGCGTTCATCGGTTTCTGAGATCGCCGACTTAACAAGGTCGACATCCGTGTCAAGAGGCGGTTCGTTCAAGTTCAAAAGGATGTGGTGTCGTGTTGCTGGGGCAGCGTCGGTCCAGGTTCGTTCCACCGGCGCAGGCTCCGTCGTCGGAGTTACTTCGGTCGCACCAACCGCAATGGCCCCACATCGGTAGCATAGCACGAGCGGGTCCATCTAGGTCATATGCATATAAGCACCGGAAGCAAATGACCACGGACTCCTTTACCTGAGCGCGAACTACGAGAACCAAACGAGAACGACAGTGGGCGTTAGAAAGGAAAGCGTGACGAAGCACAGGACGAGAATGATTTGATGACTTGATGTCTGATAGCCGATGTTCTGCCGTGAGGTTCAACTTCAACAAACGCTGCGCTCTTTGACCTCCAAGATCGTGAAGCCCCCAACAATGTCGCTTTCGAGGGTTTTGCATGGCCGCTCTGTCGGAAAAGAATCGGAAACTTCCCAGATTGAGGGCTGCACACATACCACTTCCAGCCAGCCAATGAATGACACCGGGAAGCTTTTGATAGGACACAAGATCCACCAAAATCCGAAGTTCCTACATATTTTGCGGCGCCCCTCTGCGCCGATTTAGAAACTGGATGTCTCTCATACATACACTTCACTGTTTCGGGTGTCTGATCCCGACATACGGTTACCAAAGTACGACAGAACATATTTGTGAGTCCTCGGTGCTTGATCATCAGAACCACGGTTCGCGATTTACATGTAGCACAGCCCATTGTGTCGCTGGATCCGCCAAAGTGTCATGTGTGCAGGCGACACCAGTGACATTGTGCAAGTTTCTGTTCCCCAGATCTCATGTATCTCAGCTCATTCAACGTCTTCCAGATGGCAACGGTCAGACTCACTCAACGCCACCCATCCTAAAGGAAAAATCGCGCACACTTGCCGGAACTTTGAACGTCTTCAACATTGGGGAAAGGATCGCGTTCTGACGAAGGAGTACGACCAAACAGTGCACATTGAGGACGATATTGTCGTTCCGATTCTTTACAACTCGATTCTGTAATTGTCTCGGGTGCCAGCTGTCCTTTGAGACTCGATGATATAGCAGGGAATTTCATAAATATAGAAAACATCGCTCACGCTGCCTTACGCGCTCACTGAAGGGAGCTAAAAAAACACACAATGTTAATCAAGCAGAGGGTGAGACAAAGCAGTATGTACTCGTAGATCAAATTTAATTCCACTGTGAGTAGCAGAGCCAATCGTCCATGGCAAGGGATGCGTCGTTTCCGTACAGGCTAACGAAGTCGAGCCCGTCCTCACGAAGAGCGCTGATGGCTTGGAGTATCTCTGCGTCGGGAGTGGGACCCGATTCTAAATCTATGCACAGCATAGCACTTTTGAAGTTGCAAGAGTTTGATTTCCAGCGGTAGTTCACCAGCGCCAGAAACTGTCCGTAATCCAGGGAACCTTTGTCGCTGCATCCAAAGGACAAGCGGCACAGCTGGGGGGCCACCAATTTGCCACCAGCCTCCTCGCTACCGAGGATGGTCATCAGTATCCTGATTTCCGCGCTTGCAGCAGAGGAGTCAGCTATGACTGCGAACTCGACAATGGAACGGAACTTCTGCAAGACTTCCGCTATCCCGGGAGCGTTAGTGCACCCTGCGAAGCAAAGGCTTCGGATATGACACAACGAGTGCACCAGCGAGGATTCGAGATCGGCGATGCCGCCAATGAGGTTGTTGTTTTCGGACAAGGGGAGGGAAATCGCCTCCAAAACCGGAAATTTGAGGAAAGTCAATGCACGTGCATGCGAGACATCTCAACGCCGAAGATGCACCAATTCGATGGTTTCCCTAGGCTCTGGCCACGTAATGTGGGCACCGAACAAAATAGTGAGGGTCACCTCGCGGAGGTTTGGGGTGAGCTTCAGTATACCCGAATGAATGTCCCACGGAGCGTCGAGGTCGTAACGGGTGAGCTGCTGCGTCGGAAAGGATACCGGTATAAACCGGAATTCATTGTTGACGCCGACGTCCACGAGAGAAGGCGCTGATTCGAAGCAATCAACGGAGTCCGTGGACGCCTGGCTTTCTCGAGTATCCCACTGGAACCACAGTCTACGCAGCAATGGCATACGGCCTCGAAGGCTAGCCAGGAGAGGGAAGTGAGCCGAAGTCACGGTAAGACTGAGTTCCTCCCATCGCGAAGCATGTTTCGCCAGACACTGGAAGACTTCGAGCTGTGGACGACTGTCGGTGGTTTCACACCCATGAAAATGGATTTTCAAGTTGTGCCCGGCGCGTGAGATCTGAGTCTCAACCATGGGCAAAGGATTCCAGGTCCACGGATCCGTATTCGGAAGATAAGTGACTGCCACAAGTGACCACAGCGAAGGTGTTGCGATGGCGGCGAGCCTCCAGTGGCAGCTGACATGTGTCAACACCCACGGGCTCTCCGTTATACGGAGAGTCCGACGGCGGGACGGCTTTCTTGGTGACGGTAACGTCCAAGACAAGATTTCAGCAAGCACCTCGAGTGGCATCCGCCGAAGCGGGGATAGAACTGCGAAATTTTGCGCTCGGAAGCGCGACACAGAGCCTTGTTCTTCCTCCAGAAGTTGTAAGCGATCCCGGAGCTGCGCTATCTCGTTCCCGAGAAAGATCAAGCGTTCATCAGCTTCTGAGATCGCCGACTGAACAAGAGCAACTTCCGTGTCCAGAGGTGGTTCGTTCGAGGTCAAAAGAATGTTGTGTCGTGTTCCTGGAGCAGCGTCCATCCAGGGTCGTGCTCCCGGCGCAGGCTCCGTCACCAGAGTTTCAGTTGCACCGACCTCAACAGCACCACATCGGTAGCATGGCAAGAGCGGGTTCATCTAGTGATGTTCAGGGCCCGGCCCGGCCTGAATGCCGCGGCTTGGGCCCGGCTTCAGCGGGCTTGGGCTTGAGATTTCTGAAGCCCAAGCCCGAGCCCGCGACCAAGGCTTGAAGCCCCAGGCCCGGGCTTTCTCGGGCTTGTAACATTTTTTTTTTGAATCTTTCCCTTGAGCACCGTTAGGTCTTGAAATTGCTCAGAGTATGTGTTGCAGTAACGTTGGTGGGGTTTGACTTCCAAAATAAGCCGCAAAGCGACTTTCCAACGGGATTAAATCGCCGGGCTTCAAAGCCCAAGCCCGCGGCCTGGCATTTCTCAAGCCCAAGCCCCAGGCCCGCTCAAGCCCTGCGTCGGGCCCGGCCCGGCCTGCTCAAGCCCTGGCCCGGCTTGGTCGGGCTCAGGGCCTGAAGCCGGGCCTTGAACATCACTAGGTTCATCTATGTCGTTTAGATAAGCGCTAGGACCAAATGATCACGGACTCTTTTACCTGAGGGCGAACTACAAAAAACGACAGTGGACGTTGAAAGGAAAGCGTGATGGCACGGGAGAGGATGATTTGATGATTTGATGTCTGGTGGCCGCCGTTCTGCCGCGAGGTTCAACTTCAGACGTTACAGCGCCCTTGAACCCCCCAAAAATCTGGCCCGGCCAACATGCAATGGATGTATGCGTCCGTCGGAATCTGAGACTGGTAAGTCAACAAAGAGTTCCAACCCAGACAAAACCCAGAGGTATAGTTTTTGGATGCGGCGCATTTTGCGAGCGAGACGTTACAGTACGGGATCGATCATCGCAGGGCTCACGCTGAAATAGATTGAGAAGGACATTCAAAGACAGAAACAGTTGTGCAGCCAGATGGTTCTAAAGAAATGCAAATTCTGTAGATTCGGCTCCAGTGGCTCGACCCGTCGCTTCAATGGGAATCCCGCGAATCTCTTCTGATGTTGTCCCTGGACGTTTTCGAGGCTTTTGCATGGCCGCTTTGTCGTAAAAGAAAAATCAGAAACCTCCCAGATTGAGGGCTGCATACATACTACCATCTAATGAATGAGGCTATGCATTTTTTCTGCTGTAGTCTTCTAGTTGAGCGTCGGTAAGTACCTCGCACTGCCGCCTGTCGAAATGCACCGCAATCACTGCGTTTTGCGGAAAGTATCCATGGTGTGGACAGACCGAGGGATTTCTCAGATTGACAACTTTTCCATGTGATGGCTACTTCATCTGCGACCGAGGGGACAGGCATGAGTATGTATACACTTGCCCATCTTTCTGTAGTACTAGACAGACAACTAATCCTATATTTTACCACCGTGGCCAATTCAGAAATCCTACCTGGCGTCGTATGGCCAGATTACCTGTCCGCATATGGCCATCTCAGGGGCAAGGATGCTTGGCCAAACAAGCCATGCGTGTGGACAACTGAGAAATCCTATCTCGCCTTGCGTGGACAGATTACGCGTCCTGTATAGCCAGCTCAGGGTCAGGTTATCTTACCGAACAAGCCATGCTTGGGCAATATCCCAGAGAACCCTATGGACAGATCGGTGGCACAATTAAAACAGAATCAAATTGCGGATAAATTGTAATATTCAATCCCACCCAATCCCGCCACCAGCCGCCGGTCCCTGCCAGCACGAACATGTCCGACCCAATACTGACGTCATCCGCTGCGGGCCAGGCCGAATGCCCACATGCTTTCTTGCTGGGCCTGTGAGCCGTGCCCAAGCAACCGTCCCCGTCCGCGCACCACAGGTCGTGTCCGTGAAAATTGGAGGTATCTGTGAAATAATGTGCACATGGTTCCCCACGATACAGAAGACATACCTTGATCCCAGTGCGCCGCGACACGGTAGAGACAAAGGTATTTAAGCACTGCGAAAGAAGAAAACAGTCAGTTACGCTAATGGACGAGAACTATCAACCCATTTACCCGCCTTCCGCATACACGATGGGTGCTGAGGGGGCTGGCGGCACACCAGTAAGTAACATATCTGGCAGGTTAACGTGCTTGCTCACCGGACCGCCAGTATCCAAATCCAATGTACCCCGGCGACGATGGTCGAGGTTTCCAGATGGACTTCCCCCAGCGCTCGCAGTCCTATGGCCATGAGGGGTATTACCCTCTCCCCGTCCCGTCGCAGCAGCAGATGATAACGCGGACCCAAAATTATCCTCCGCCGCTGCCTGTGCTCGCCGAGATGCAGAACACCATCATCGCTCTGGCTGCGCAGCTTGCGGAAAATACCCGGATAGCGGCTGAGGCAAAGGCTGCCGCGCTGCAGGTGCAAGAAGCGCGCGCAGGCAAGGAAGGCGAGGTCCGAAAGGAGGCGCTTCAGGCAAAGGCGAAGCTGACAAAGATACAAGTCAGTTATACTCCAATTCATCCCATAGCACTTACCGAGTTTGCCCAGGCGATCATGCAGTCCAAGTTCCGCTGGGCGTTGGGTATCAACGTCCTCGGCAAGGACAACGAAGTTGTCAAGCGGCTTCCGCATCCGTTGGGCCCAGATCAAGAGCAGGAGTTTCTTGCGGACAAGGAGACGAAGAGGACGCACCCAAACTGGTTGGCCGGGGTCAGCGACCTACACAACTTGAGCATCTGTGTCGCCATCGGAGAGCTGGTCATGAAGCACATTGAGAGAGATAAGGTAAGCTCTATTGTCACTCACTTTACCGCTCGCACCGATCATCCAATCTTTAGCCTGCAACGTATGGCAATCCCACACCTTCACAAGTCTTGAGAACGGTGAAAAAGTTCTATGGGAGCCTCCGCAGAACGTACACGGCGCAGAACACCCCGGAAGGACAACTGCGCTGGCGCCACAAGTGTGCGCTCACCAAGCACCGTGGGAGGAGGGTGGAGGTCAGTCGCATACCATTTCGCAGAAAAATGACTTACAAGGTGTGCAGAAAGCGCGCAATCATCGAAAAACCGTCCCGAAGCTCCGGGAGGTGCATGGCGAGGAGAACACTGTCGGCGATTATGACATGATCCATACCACCGACATGTCTTCCGAGCATTCTGACTGCGGCAACGTCAATCAGACAGTGTTTCAAGCGTACCGCCAAGGGGCGGGCGGCGGTGAGGGTGGTTGGGAGGTGCGCCGCAAGCACTACCGTTCGAGCTGGGTAAGTGTTTTGTCGATGATTTAGATGGTTCAAGACTCACCTGTCTTTATTCAGCTTAACCTCTACTTGGCCCACCTGAAGACCCTCTGGCGCACCATGCTCGCCGACGCAAAAGAGCAGCCGGATGCTACCAGAGCATCGACTGGTCACAGGGTCGCTCGCTTCAAGGGAATGCCTGAGAATGCGGACCATTCGGCACCAGGTCTGACTCGCAAAAAGCCGCTGTATGAATCGATGGTCAGCACGGCGTGGATGGAGAGAACCAGCACGACGTACAGCGAGCTCCGCGTGTTGCCAGACCCAGCCCACTTCACGGTCTTCAAGCTGCAGATCAGTGGCTGCAGTCCACAATGCCCTAGAAGCTAGGGCCCCTACGTTTGATTAATCCCTACTCGCTAGGGTCCAGCTTTTTCCGCCGGATTACTGAGCTGAACCCTACTCTGTAGGGCTGTAATAATATTTCTGAGAGCCAGATATAATATTATTCTGCGGAGTTCATAGGGATCAGCTGTACAGTGTTTTAAACCAAAAGAAACAGGCCAAAATGGAAACATTATAGGCCTATACGCTACGGTGGGGCTGAATACAATATTATTCCCTGAGCTTAGTAGGCTTCAGCTGATCACTACCTTGTGCAGGTATATTATTTCACGAGGAGGGCTGGGGTGAGCTGCTCACAATAAGAATATTACATTACCTAGATGCCAGGTGATAGCTGATCACTGCTACATATAATATTACCTGCACCTGATGACCTAGGTTCAGCTCACCAATGGCACAATATTTCTGCCTGAGGAGCATAGGAGTCAGCTGCGCAGGGCCAGAATATTGTTGCCCCAAGGTAGTAGGTTATAGCTCATCGATATCTTGACCAGCTATAATATTTTTGCACCCAGGTAGGTTCCATGCAGCTGATCCACAGCAAAATATTATTCTACGAACAGGCTGAGGCTCAGCTGCTCATGGCTATAATATTTGTTTCCCTGGACCCCTGGACAGAGCTGATCGATGTTCTGATAGGTTGTAATATTTTGTGAGCCTGGTCGCCAGGGTTCAGCTTGTCGGTAGAACAATATTATTGCAGTGAGCACATCTGGGCTCAGCTGCTCATGTCCATAATATTATACAACCTGGAGGGCAGGTCACAGCTGATCGGAATCTCGACCACCCGTAATATTTTTCTACCCTGGTAGGTTCCGTTCAGCTGATCCAGGACGGAATATTGTTCACTGAACAAGCTGGGGTTCAGCTGCTTGTAGCGATAATATTGTTCTACCTGGACCACAGGGCATAGCTGATGGACATTTTGAGAGGCCATAATATTTTTGGAGCCTGGTTATCGTGTTTAGCTGATCACTCAAGCAATATTATTGCAGTGAACATGGTTAGGTTCAGCTGCTCATAAGTGTAATATTACACAACCTGTATAGCAGGTTATAGCTCATCGCTGTTCTGATAGCCTATAATATTTCAACAGCCTAGTCACCTGGAGGGAGCTGATCCTTTGCACAATATTATCCCAATGACCAAGATTGGGTGTAGCTGCTTCTGATCACAATATTGTGCTTCCTAGATGGCAGGTAGCAGTTGACCGAGATTGTGATAGGGTATAATATTTTCACCCCCTGGTAGCTTTGGCTCAGCTGATCGCTTGCAGAATATTATTCTGCTGAGCACGGCTGGCTTCAGCTTATCGGCCGCAGAATATTATCTCACCTAAAAGGCAGGAACAAGCTCATGCTTGGTGTAAGAACCAAAAAAAAGCCATTACATTGGGGGTTGAACCAGAAACCTCTGGCATGCAGAGGTGCAGAGGTGCAGTGAACCAGCTGAGCCATCTCACCAGTAGCAGGTGATCACAACCGTGGTCTAACAGCTGCAACACATCCTCTGTGTGGCAGTAATATTATTTTACCTAGATGCTTCGGCAAAGAAATGGTTACATGATTTTGTCTTTTTGGCCAAATATGAACATTGGTAAGGCCATCTCAGTGCGAGTTTTTGCGATATTGTGGCTACTGAGTGACACAAATAATATTATTCCACCACCTGTTCAGGGCTCAGCTACAAAATATTAACTAGCCTACCCGCTAGGGCGTAGCTCAGCAATATGCCATTGCCTTTTTGAAACCTAGGCAGCACAAAACTGAAGGTGCAGGAGGGATTCCAATTTTTGCGTGAGGCACGACACATTGTTTTCGGGAGCTTTAGCCCCAAAGGGCAAATTCCCTTTTCGGAACACTAACGCTTTCGGCCAAAAAAGGGAATTCTTGACATCAGAGCGTCTCTGGCTCATAGTTTGTGCGTAACCAGCCGGTAAATTCCATTGAAATGTTGCCTAATGTTGCCTGTTGCATCTGACAACACATGGTGGTCTATGAAAAGGCATGAATACACCAAAAGTCTGGTGAATATCATTGAAAGTTTATGAATGTGATATCTGGGGATTTCAGGGAATATAAAGCATTTTATCCATCCCAAACCATCGGTTTCTGTCTGCGAGACCCTCCGTGGATGTCATATTTCATTGCTAACAGGGATAGCATCATAATCTGGCTATGGAGGAAACCCATGTTTTGTCATATCAGGCCTATATGCACAATGCTAGGGATGCGGCACAATCTCCTTTATCATTGTATCGTGTATATCTCCTAATAAATTACATCAGCACTGTATAGCATACTCCAGACATCATGGTTTCAGCTGAGTTTGTGGTATTTCTGGTTCTCAGTATCCACGCTGCCACATGGTGATCGTAGCTTATCTGAACATCAACACCAAGTCCCACCCACCATATAAACACTTTTTGACCAAAAGAAAGCACAATGAGCGGTGTCAGAACTCGAAAATATCAAATGTCACATTCTGCTTATTGGCCAGATAGGGGACCAAAGAGTCCATTCAGACCAAGATAATGCATGGGAATGTAATTAGACAGTTGAAATGCATCCAATTAAGTCTTTTCCCAAGTGTTTTGGCCCAGAACTGGCCAGATGGTGTCTGAGACCGGACGAAGCATATGGACAAAAACTTCAAGTTTGAGACAGATGCTTGAAAACAGAACTCAGCCAAAAGTTGCCCAAAACACTCAAAATAAAGTTGATTTGGACTCATTTAAAGTGCCTTTTGACATCCTGGCTATTTCCCCCAGGCTATATGGGCTCCTTGCTGGTCTATTAACAGAACAAGCAAAAGGGCCCTTTTCACATTTGTCCGCTTTAACATTGCTTAAGGTCCGAATTTGTGATCCTAAAAACTTTGGGACACTTGTAATTGATGAATTAAGTACTTAGACCATGAATGATGAACCTAGAACATGCTAAACATAGAGAATATACATGTGCATGCAAAGTGTCTCAAATCATGCTGTACACAGTTGTTTTTATGCCAATTGTTACATTAAACACCCTTAATATATTCCCTCATCCCTTAGGCAATGGTTTGAGACATCCCATGCGAAGGAAAAGCATGTTGTAGGCCTACAGGGTGATTTCCTAGCTTTGCTCAATTGTAGTGCTTTGGATCCAGATATCACATAAAATGGACCGGGAATTGTTTCTGTGACCACGAGGACCATTGTGGATTAATTGTCTGGGGTTTCACAGACCATATCACTAACATATTGCAAGGAGGAGCCAATTGACTAATTTTTGGTATTTTGTATCATATCCCTGCATGAGTTGGAATCTGTTTTTGTCCTAGTTAGTCTTGAGGGGTTCTGAACGACGAAAGTGGATGGTTTCCTCACTCAAATTAGCCAGATTCTTGGCAAAGGAAGCTCTGATGTCGAAAATCTCCTTTTTTGGGTAGCAGGTGTTAGTGTTCCCAAAAGGGTTCATAGTCTCGAGTTCGAATCCTGGTGTGAGTTCTTTTTTTTTTTTTTTTTTCTGTCTTGAAAACAATGCCTCATGCGTCATGAGAAAATTAAGATCCTCTGGGAACTTTGCTTTTAATTAGTTGCACTTCTGAGGTTTCAAGAAGGCAATGGCATATTGCTGAGCTACGCCCTAGCGGGTAGGCTAGTTAATATTTTGTAGCTGAGCCCTGAACAGGTGGTGGAATAATATTATTTGTGTCACTCAGTAGCCACAATATCGCAAAAACTCGCACTGAGATGGCCTTACCAATGTTCATATTTGGCCAAAAAGACAAAATCATGTAACCATTTCTTTGCCGAAGCATCTAGGTAAAATAATATTACTGCCACACAGAGGATGTGTTGCAGCTGTTAGACCACGGTTGTGATCACCTGCTACTGGTGAGATGGCTCAGCTGGTTCACTGCACCTCTGCACCTCTGCATGCCAGAGGTTTCTGGTTCAACCCCCAATGTAATGGCTTTTTTTTGGTTCTTACACCAAGCATGAGCTTGTTCCTGCCTTTTAGGTGAGATAATATTCTGCGGCCGATAAGCTGAAGCCAGCCGTGCTCAGCAGAATAATATTCTGCAAGCGATCAGCTGAGCCAAAGCTACCAGGGGGTGAAAATATTATACCCTATCACAATCTCGGTCAACTGCTACCTGCCATCTAGGAAGCACAATATTGTGATCAGAAGCAGCTACACCCAATCTTGGTCATTGGGATAATATTGTGCAAAGGATCAGCTCCCTCCAGGTGACTAGGCTGTTGAAATATTATAGGCTATCAGAACAGCGATGAGCTATAACCTGCTATACAGGTTGTGTAATATTACACTTATGAGCAGCTGAACCTAACCATGTTCACTGCAATAATATTGCTTGAGTGATCAGCTAAACACGATAACCAGGCTCCAAAAATATTATGGCCTCTCAAAATGTCCATCAGCTATGCCCTGTGGTCCAGGTAGAACAATATTATCGCTACAAGCAGCTGAACCCCAGCTTGTTCAGTGAACAATATTCCGTCCTGGATCAGCTGAACGGAACCTACCAGGGTAGAAAAATATTACGGGTGGTCGAGATTCCGATCAGCTGTGACCTGCCCTCCAGGTTGTATAATATTATGGACATGAGCAGCTGAGCCCAGATGTGCTCACTGCAATAATATTGTTCTACCGACAAGCTGAACCCTGGCGACCAGGCTCACAAAATATTACAACCTATCAGAACATCGATCAGCTCTGTCCAGGGGTCCAGGGAAACAAATATTATAGCCATGAGCAGCTGAGCCTCAGCCTGTTCGTAGAATAATATTTTGCTGTGGATCAGCTGCATGGAACCTACCTGGGTGCAAAAATATTATAGCTGGTCAAGATATCGATGAGCTATAACCTACTACCTTGGGGCAACAATATTCTGGCCCTGCGCAGCTGACTCCTATGCTCCTCAGGCAGAAATATTGTGCCATTGGTGAGCTGAACCTAGGTCATCAGGTGCAGGTAATATTATATGTAGCAGTGATCAGCTATCACCTGGCATCTAGGTAATGTAATATTCTTATTGTGAGCAGCTCACCCCAGCCCTCCTCGTGAAATAATATACCTGCACAAGGTAGTGATCAGCTGAAGCCTACTAAGCTCAGGGAATAATATTGTATTCAGCCCCACCGTAGCGTATAGGCCTATAATGTTTCCATTTTGGCCTGTTTCTTTTGGTTTAAAACACTGTACAGCTGATCCCTATGAACTCCGCAGAATAATATTATATCTGGCTCTCAGAAATATTATTACAGCCCTACAGAGTAGGGTTCAGCTCAGTAATCCGGCGGAAAAAGCTGGACCCTAGCGAGTAGGGATTAATCAAACGTAGGGGCCCTAGCTTCTAGGGCATTGTGGACTGCATATTGTGTGCAGATGTCCCGGGCGGCCTTGCATCCGTCTGAGATGGCGTACTTGGCTGATGATGAGTCGGCTTAGATTATAGTCAGCTCTCTGTCTTTTATAGATATGTGCACGTACGCAATAATATCCTTGGATCTATTCGCCGCTGTTGTAATCTGAGAGGACCTGCTGGACAGAAGTAGACGCCTGGTCTTCTTAAGATCTAGGTGTTTGTGAATGAGGCAGAAAGTGAGTGATCGAGAGCGAATCGCGAGGCAACAAAGTGATATCATTAAATGAGGTATAACGGTCAATCCTATATATAGCTATCCCTGCGAATGGATGGCAGTCAGCGGAGAAGTCACGAGGAGAGTGTGCCACTGCTATGCACCTTGCTAGTTAAAATGGTTGCCCAGTACTTCCGCCCTCTGATTGTGGCATCCGTACGAACCGCATGAGAGATTATGTCTTGTAGATCGATTAATGTGTCAGGCCCGTAGCCAGAAAGATAAGTGTCCGCCTCCCAGATTTGGACTCGGAGCGGAGAACTAGGGACAAATCAAATTAAATGGCATACCCATCGATTAGAAAAACGCACAATTGAGCCCACACGGTGCCCTGGAGTGGCGCAGTCGTGGGGTGGAACCAGCGCACATGCCCGAATCGATGCACATTGGTGCTGCCCGGCTGTTCGATGGCGACAATGGACTGCAATTCGCCGACCCAGATCTGAGCGTTGGCAGCCGCAGACGAGCGTACCGCAATGAAGGAGTTGTGGGGTTGGGAGGTGCGAGAGGATGCGAGGGTAGCGGGAAGAGCGGACAACGACGTGATTGAAAAGGAGCCCGTAAGGATCCAGGGCGACGCTGTCGGCCGAAGGCGCACGTTCCACGAAGGAGTGCAGTTTTACGTTAGGCAGCCTAATCTGTAAGTGCCGTAGAAGAGCGAAGTATAGCTCTGGAGCTAACTGGCTCTTTTCGGCGCGAGTGCTTAGCTGAAAAGCAACGTCCCCTGCACAATATCAGTTGCAAATCATAGGTAGGAGAGCCTCACATACCGTCCTCCTGCGCAGTGTCAAGGTCTCTCGCAAGAGCCTGCACTGTCCCGCGGTCGTCATCGGTCGCACGATACATGATTTCGACAGCTTCACGCAGCTCTGACCCAACCGGCTCACGCGCGCCTTGACCAAGCTAAGAAGAGGTCAATGATGAGGTCAATGATGTGTACATAAATAAAGATAAAAAGTCTTACTAGCCGCGACTGCTGCACCGTGCGCTGGAACTCCCGGAAGAAGGAGGACTCTAGTTCCCCTCCCGCGTGGTTGGGGGTCTTGTAACTCTTCAAGACTTTGTTCAGTCTCTCGAAGAGAAACGTCCAGAACTCGTGAAGCGGCCCGTAATTGCGCACACAGTGGGATGTATGTGTCGCATAGTGGTGATTGGGACGAATCACCTCGGGGCCATAAAGCTACGGAAACGTCAACGTCATGCGTTTGAAACCGAAGCCAGAATCTACGTACCTCGACAAGTTCCCAGCAATACTCTCGAAGTAGGGTGTCGGCCTTGAGAAGATCGGCCTCGATGATGGTGCGCCCGACAAGAATTTTGACAGCAGACGACAGTTTCAGGAAGTTCTTTGGGTCGTCCGGATGCAGGTTTGAAGGGGTTGCGTTATCTTTTGCCTCGTCCTCGGCGACGGTGGACTGCCGATCCTCCTGCTGTTTGCGCTTTCGGCGCTTTTGTTGCGTAGGATTCAATCCGTATGAATCGTCGTCCGAGTCATCGTTGGCACCGGCGTCTAGCGCGGTCTCATCGATGTCCATTTCCTACATGGGATCAGCAAGCGTAAATTTTAGAGTGAGGTGGTCTCACAGCTGCTCTGGCGGTCGGCCGGCGAGCGCGCTTAGCTGTGGGTACCTGTGCGACGGATTGAAAGGGCACAATGACTAGGTGAGCAGATGAACTCACAGGCGGAGCTTGACGTGCCGCAGCAGCAGCTGCCCGTTTGGCCTCCAAAGTTGCAACGATTTCACGGGCACGACGCTGAGCCAGCTCTTGCGGGGTTTCCTCCGGAATGTACTCCTGCCAGAGTTGCGGGATCTGTACATCCGTCAGAAGGAAACAGGGCATACGTGAAACAGCAACCTACTATCAAAGGTGCGACAACGATACAGAAAACAAGCCACTGATCAGCGGTTAGCGAGCCGCCAGCGGGCTCGCCAATGAGGCTCGGCAGACGCCCGAGATGGGCAGGAAGTTTGAGCTGAGAAAGGAATACACCTGAGCAAGGGCACAATTGTCGACGGTGGACATACAGACCTTGGAAAGAAGTGCGTGGAGCGACCGGAGCTCCTTGGTTTTTCGGAGCACATTGAGTTGTACCCAGATATGATAGAAGTGGGTCTTGACGACACCTGAAAGAGAGTTAGAGCACATAAATGCACGTAGTGAAAGACGGCACCTAAGAATAAATTATGCATCGGGTCGATGACTATCATTTCGCAGAGATTGAAGTAAGGGAGACGGTGGAGTTCGCAGTAGCGAGTGGCGTGTTGTTTGACAAAAGCATCCCGAGCGGTTTTGGTGGTACATTTGAGATATTCTTTTTGAAGGCGGCGATGCTCGGCATCGGTTCGCTTGGGAAACCCTAGCAATTCGGGTTAGATGCCGTCGAGAGAGCAGAAGAGATAGTGAGACGTGGAAGCCCGAAGGCAAAAGGGGGTCGAAATTTGATGCGAAATTTGATGGGCGCTTAAGAGAGGAAACCGGTTTCCTCTTTGGCGCCCAGACCAAATATCCGACGACGACAAAGACAAAGAGTAGAAAAGGACAAAGGTAACTCACCGTTCTCCTTGAATGCCTCCGGGGACGATTTCATTGACTGTGTGATCCAGCACATGGTGCAGAAGTTAGTGTGGCTGTGGGAGGCGAATCCGAATCCGAACGGTAGGTGGAACTGCGAGTGCAGCCAGAGAACCACAACATAAATGAGGTAGACAGCGGGATTGGGGTGCACATCTCACGCGGTTGGCAAGGGTTTCGCGGCCTGAGGCACAGTATAAAACGGATCCGGGTCGTTTTCATCCGCTGCAGGAGGAGGACCGTCGGTGTTCTCATCCTCAGAAAGGTCTGGAGCACCGTTCGGCAGCTCCCAGTCGTCGACAGAGATTGGCAGGAAAAGCTCGCCGGAAGCTTCGACCTGCTGCAAATGGGACAGCCCGGCGGCTTCCGTCGTCGCAGTAAACGCGGGTACTGCCGGTGTCGGGACTGGGCCAATGTGTTGCGCAATAAAAGAGTCGACGGTATCCGGAGGAGCACTGCCAGCCGCGGGTGTCGGAGCTGGTACTGCGAAGGGCGCAAAGGGCATGGGAGCAGCTACATTCCTGGTGCTGAGTTGCCGTAGTTCGCGGCTGGCATGGCTGGCCAGTGCGCTGGGGGTTACACTTTTCCCCTCGCACACCGGGCACGGGCAAGGTACAAGATTGCGTGACTACATTTTTCAATTAGATTTTCAGAGCGTAGATGTGTGCTGGTAACTGACCATCGATGGGGCCGGTAGGGGAGTGGGCGGGACGAGAAAGAGGAGGGACGAGAAGAGGACGAGCGTCGGCAACGAGGAAAATGAGGAACAACCAACAATCACCTGATGTGGAACAGCAGCCGATCTGGCCACCTGTTATATCCGTGCTCGGAACCCTCGGAACTCGGCCGACGGAACGGCTCCGCCGAACTCGGCCGACGGAGACACCACATCAACCTCGTGTTCCTTCTCGGGTTTTCACGCAATGAAGCTTACTGAGCGTTTCCCGTTTATCCGTCTTCTTTCTTATTGTTTTAACCTCATGTTTATATTCTCCTTCCCCTTTGGGACTTTCACTATTGTTGCGCTTGGACCATCAGATATTTCCTTATATGTATACATAATAACCTTTCCAGTATAAGTACCGTAGTCTATCCTTGTATTCTTCAGTTTGATTATTAACGTTGCTTTGCACTTCCTCCGCAAGTAACTGAGTCGTTCCGATTCCGGTCTCCGAACCCGAACCACTTCCCTGTCCTCCCTGCCTCGAGTCACCCAGGTAGTTGTGCGCCCAGCTCCTCTGTGGCGTTCACATATATCTCCGACACTCCGGTCTTCCGCTCGGCCGATACTCGGCCGGCTCCGGTTCCGTCTTCCCCTCCGTCGGCTCGGTATATAACACCACCACTATGTCCAGATTATCCTACAGACATACGTCGAAGACAGGAGACTTCTCCTGCAAACCCTCCCATTGGAGATGGGTACGACGCAGCTGCACAGCGTGGAAGAGAAAATGTGAGCGTCAATAAACAATGTGACGAGACGCGTCGGTAAATGCACGTGGTTGTGACCGTTAGTGGTGGCAAAGTTCGGTTCAGGAAACGCAAAGTTCAGGTTCAGGTTCAGCAAATGCCCGAACCTGAACCTGAAGTTCGGTTCGACGTTCGGCCAAAGATTTTTTTTTCTGAACCGAACCGAACCTCGAACCGCAAGAGGACCCAACAGGTGGATTTAGTCGTGATTTTGGACTGCTTTGGAGTGAAATTCTGCCTCCTGTAGCACTGACAGTGCTTGTTGAACAAAATCCAAAGAAATTTGTGGCATTGAACAATAGGTGTCGGTTGTATGGTGAATTCAATGGCTTGTTGAACATTGTCCATATTAGCCCAACTGTGCAAAAGTGAATGAATCGGGGCTGTAGAGAGCCAGGATGGCCTTGAGAGTCAATTAGGTGAGCAGGATGGTCCTTCTTACCCTTTTAAACATCCCCTGCCTCAAAAATTTGACTTTTGGAGCGTGGAAAAAAATCTCAAGTTCGAACGCGTTCGAACGCCGAACCGAACCTGAACGCGCGTTCAGGTTCGAGGTTCAGCAGAATGCCCGAACCGAACCGAAGTTCAGGTTCGGCGTTCGACGAAAAAGTGCTCGAACCTGAACCGAACCGAACTTTGCCAACACTAGTGACCGTCAACAGAAACTCATTCAAACTACATACAAAGTACTTGCGAGCGCGGGTCAACGTTTTCTTTGCCGGTGCCCGAACTCCTCTCGGTTCTACCCACTGGTCCCCGCTTCCCCAAACCCTGTTCTCCGTACGCTGTGCGCGCTCTAGCGGTCGACGACCGTGTCTCCATTGACGATACAAACACCAACGGCTACACGGAGAATGAGCAAAGTCCGTGAAGAAAAGAGAAAATGGATGCGGACCTGTCGGATAGGAGCGCATGTGACTCGGTGAACCAGTTTCGTCGAGCGCGTTGGGGGCACGGACAAGGCGGCCAGCTTTTTGGGCTTCTGCAGATGGATGGTGAGTAAAGAGTGCGTGTTAAGAAATATACTACGTACCACAGGAGAGGCTCGACGCACCAGACGAGTGCGGGGAGCACCTGGCTTTCGCTCATCTTTGGGATCCTTGTCGTTGAGCCATCGACAGTGGGCATCGACGTCGTCCTCAACGCGGGTGCTGGCCTAAAGAAGGCTTGAGAGGCTAATGAAAAACTGAATGCGCAATACGCACCGATACGGTACGTGCCCACAGGCACATTCGAGTAGAGATGTCACACTACAGGACGTTAGCGCGACTCCAATGGACCAAATCTACTATGACGCACCGACGAAATGGACTCTACATGTATCCCGGTCATCCCACAGATCATCTCGGCCGAAAACGTTTGCGGCTGGAAGAAGTAGTATAATTTGCCGGGTTGGAGAAGACGAGTCCACGCGGGGGCATCAGCGTCGTCGTTGGATCCAACGAATCGAGCGAGACGGAGAATGGGACTCGGAGAGCACACTTGGACCTCTATGGTCAGCGACAGGCAATAGGTGTCGGGATCTTGGAATATGCCCTCGACGCGACCCTAGTAGACGACGCGTTAGTACGCATACCAAGACTGAGCCTAATAGATGTACCTCGAGAACGAACATGTAGACCATGCAAAGAGCTTCGTCCGTGTCCGGTGCGCGATCTGGGAGCGAAGTCGACTCTGGCGTCACACTCTCTGAAAGCCATTTGTCGAGCGGCGCGTCGAGTATAAGCCGTGCAGCACGCAGATGTGCTCCGTTGCGCGCAGTCATGGTGCTGGGACGCGGTTGTAGAGGAGCCGTGTATGGAGAGAATCTAGCAGAGCGCGTGGTGGTAGTGGACTTCATGGAATTGGACTTGGAAGATTTCACAGCGCGCTGGCCTTTTGAGGCCGCACGAGAAACACATGAGCGAAGCCAGCGTCACCGAGCCACAGGAGGGCAGACGAGGGAGACGCCGTAGGGACAGAGTGGTGGCGAGCTGATCTGTCCATACGTGTGGACATTTGTGCAAGTTTGCCTGTCAACGTGTGGATTGATCGAGGGATTTTTGTTCTGTCCATGCCAGGGCAAGATCACAAATTCTCCCCCAGAACAGGTAGGCTAGACATATGGCTCGGTAGGAAATACTGATAATCCTACGTGTTCACCCTCCTGGATATATTCCGCAAAACGCAGTGAATTGTTCAACCCTGAGTCGGTTCGTTTTGTCAGAGTTCCACTTCGGCTCTTCTTTCGCTCCGACAAAATGAACTGCGGGAATCTTTGACAACCTGGCGGGTGAACAGAATATCAGAATGGGCCCACATTTCTGGGCCCAACGGCTCCACACCTCTCCAGATCCTATTATCGAGAACGATGAACTCCGAGTGGGTCCGGTACTATGTATGTAAAGCTGTATTTGCAAAGACATGATCCCTGCCTCTATTTACGCAAAAGCTAACGGACAAATTTTCGTGTCTCTGCAACTGTACTTCCGTGCCCTGGTCGCCGCCTCGCTACTAGTATAACGAAGGGTGATTATCCGGATGTACATATTTGTTCGCGCCGGAGGACAGTGAGGGGGTGCACACCTTGTGACTCACCCAGAAACTGCTTGTTTGCGTCAGGAAGCGTGCTGCCAAAAAATACCTTGGATTTGCATGCCTTCGGTGGGAGTCGAACCCACTCCAGCCTCCGACACGACTGTTGTCATTTATGTGGAAAGACTGATCTACCACTGATCCACGAGGGCTAGTTGCAATGTACCCAAACCCGAAAGGATGTTTAGACACATCTCAGGAAGGGGTTTAGAGGAATTCAATCTGAGCAAGTTGCATTGGCTTTACCAAGCTGTACATCTCGGAAGTGCGGATGAATGAAGTGCAAGATCGTATTGCGAAGCGACCCCTCCACTAGTAATTTCTCGAAATCAAGGTCTCCGCCGAGTTGACCGGTTCACTTGCAAAACAAGAAAAAAGTCGTGGATCCGATGCATACGCCCTCGGCAGGATTCGAACCCGCGTCAACTACGTAATCCAAACCACTTTGAATAAATCCAGTGGTATCGCTGATCTACAAGGGCGTTCCTAAGCATATGATCAGCTGATCTGGGTGCACAATACTCACCGTAAGTGGAACTTTGGCTCTTTACTGTTCAAAAATTGAAGTTGTGGGTCTATGAGTTGGTTGAAATACATTGGTTATGTTCTTTACCTCTAATACCAAGCAGGGTCTATGGCGTTCCAAACGTTGCAAAACCCAAACCCCCAAAAAAAACTTTGTCCCGGAAAACTTTTTTCTCCAACTCTTAGATTAACCCTGTGTAGCATTCTGGCATTGTATATGAGTGTATCAGGTGTGCTTTCAGAGATGATGGGCTACAACCTCATGCAGAACAACCAAGCCGGCAAGCATCGGGTGATTTGATGGGCACCGGCATTTCCCGGCATGTTCAGAAAATGTACACACAGGTTGGCCAGGGCTGAATGGACAGTGAGTATGGTACAGCACGCAAGTAGGTCAGTGGATGCCCGCACTTCTCATAATGATTTGTTCCGCAAATTTCCGAATGCGAAAGAAAAAATATTTTTATTTCCAAGCCTGTCAACCCCCGAGCCGCTTCATCAGTGCGTGAGTGTAAGTCAGCACTGCAGCACTTGTGGACCTCAAATGTAATGTGCCTGCGAAGGTATCTGTGGCAGCTCGCAGGTAACTTAGCCGCCCGGCAACTCGAACATGTGGGAAATTACTATATATGGACCGTGGGAATGCTTACGTTAGGTAGGTAGTCCCGCCGCCAGGTCGGAAAAAAGAAAATCGGCCTAAGGTTTTTTTTTTGGAATGCCGGTTCCCCCTTGGCCCTGAGGTGCATATGACCTTTGGACGTCGGGACGGGCGTTTTCAGGTCGAGGAGAACAAATCTTCACACCCCGAAACGCCACATTGCATGTATCGAGCACATTGCATTGTTTTGTCGTGTTTCGCATCCCCGTTTTCAGTCATACTTGGGATCAGACCGAAAATGTGTTCGTTCTAGATGAAAACAAGACAGAATCTCTCAGTTCTTTGTACCAGGGTATAGCTTGGAAGGCAGCACACCGTTCCACAAAGGGAAATGAGGTCATTGGAGCAGTATTCAGCCCGCAATCAGACGCGGAATGCGAGCGTTTCGCATCACCGTTAAAGACTGTATTCTACTTCCTCGAATTTACCACCCCCTCAAAAAACCTGTGCAGGAAAAGCAAGAACAAAACACCACAAATACGCGCCAATGCCCTTGACGGGAGTCGAACCCGCGGGGCCTGCAGAGACAATCATGACATATTCAATGGATGACGGAGATCTACCACTGATCTACGAGGGCATGAATGAGAATGAAGTGATGAGAGTTGTGTGTGGCTCAGCGCGATGGCAATGCATAATGCAAATCAAGGCTTCACACGCAAAAGCAAAAGAAGGAGAAAGGCATGCATGGAATGACTCGAGCAAGACTCGAGTCTCATCGACCGGTCAAAACCAGGCGACATTTGCGGCATGCTCCCAGTAATCTGTGGGGAGGATGAAGATAGTCACTTTGCATCCGCGAGAGGCTTAAGTGCTTGTCGATCGCGAGCAGGGGGCGGTTGAATGTGGCATGCCCAGGCGGAGCAAAATGCAATTTAAAAATGATACCGAAGATTACTGAATTTCCTAAAGTCAACTTGGTGGAGTCCTGGACCGGAATGTTTTGAAGCCTTGGAATCAGGTTGCAAACTGTTGAGTTTTTGTGATTGTGCCGAACTGGAGCGTTTGAACAGTGAACTTGCAGTGAACTACCAATTGCAACACGAGTCGGCGCGTGTTGTAGATATGTCAGCCGAAGTCACGGAGGAGTGAAAATGTAGTATCGGCTGGCATAGAGCAAAAGAGTAGCAAGGATTGAGGAAGAAACAGAAAACTGAACGTTGTGGTTTTCGGTTGGCCGCACTCGGCATCGTATTCGGAACAATCGGTGGCAGTGCAACAGCGGCAAGATTTCCTTCGACTGAAGACCACGACCATCCAGTTTTCAGAAAACTATGGAAGACTATGCACTCTTTGGCACTCGCTGTGCACTCTCAGACGAACGCGTAGCGTAACGTATGGACCGGCTGATGCGGTCCGACGGATTGCAGAGAATTCGCGGTCAGATTTAAGTCTTCCACTCTGGGAGATTTTTTGCGGACGCCACCGTGCTCGCTACGACGCTAGGACTGTTGGCAACGAAGCAGACTACAGCATACCCAACTCAGGAGTCCGCAAGACGCACGGGTCGCGCTCCTTGACTCGTTTCGGTTCCCTCTGGCCGAAGGTCGCAGCCTCAATCACTCCGTCGCTTTCCCATCCATTGCCCTCCTCGGTCAGGCTATCGTCAAAACTCAGCCTCGCCCCGCCAAAAAACTGGCTTCTGGAACGCTGGTGATATCAGACATATCCTCGTCCACCACGAAGCTCGTCACCGCCATCAACGCTCGTCTCCTCCACCTCCCGCGTCTGGCACGGCGACAAAGCTAACTAGAGGAACGAGGCAGAAGAACTGACGATCACGGCACATTGCCCAGTGCAAGCAGCGCCCCCCAGTGCATCCGCAAACAACACCTCGACGACATGCTCATCAAGGTGCGCGCCACCTTCCTCGTCCCGTCCCCTCCTTCACTACTAAGTCCCGAGCAGGAACAACGCCTGGGCGGTCTCGGAACCCTGAGCTGTAGCCTGAGGTCGGGCATTCGGTTAAGCTCGGTGGTGGATGGGATGCAAGGCGGGTGCGTAATCTCCTACCGCGCGACCGTCGCTCCAAATACCGATACCGATTTGCGGTCCAGTAGTCCCTCGCCCCAGCTACTACGGCGCACTGGCCAAGCCGTTGAGCAGATCTGCTGGATCGCGCGCATCGTCGGCGTGGAGGGGGTGTCTTCGACTTCACCGGCGCACCGCGAAGTCGGGCAACGCGGTCAACCTATACTGGAACAGGTTCCCGGCGGGCGAACGTCAGGTCCATGCCCACGACGGCGTACCTGACGGACTGCGGGAGCGCAAGGAGTAGACGCGGACATTGGGCGCAGGCGAAGCCGGTGAGCTTCCTTTCCCTTTCCCTTATACTCTCTCCGCTCTCGCTTCTCCCTTCTTTTTTCTCCCTCCTCTCCCCGTCTCCCTTCCCTTCATCCCGGTCCCCCTCTTTCGCGTTCGCTTGCGCTCCTCCCCCTCCCTCCCTTCGCTCCTCACAAAGCGGATGTGAACGCTAACGACTACAACGCACAGACCCCAGCTCCCGCAAGGCTTACCCTCTCCGCCATCGCGCCCGGCGCGCGGCATGTGGCAAATGTGTACTTCCTCCGCTCGGAACGATCGCGCTACAGGCCTCGTCCGCGTCTCCGGCACCGCGCAGCAGGGCGACAACTCGCCGCAGACGGGAACAGGTTCCACGACGTCCCGCCCATGCCCACGACTGTGACGGTGTGCCCAACGAAATGCGGGAGCGCGAGCGACAGCTTTGAAGCTAGCATTACGACGGGCTGGACGGGTGCATGAGATCCCTCCTTCCGCTCTCCCCCCTCCCTCTCTTCTTCTGCCCTCGCTACCTGCGCTCCTTTCCCTCTTTCCATTCCATACTTGCGCTCTTCTCTCTCCCTCCCCTGCTTACGCTCCTTCCCGTGCCCCCTGTCACTCATGATTGGATTGGATATGAACACTGACGACAACTCGCAGACTTCGACTCCCCCGTCACGCTCTACCGAGCTCGCCGTCTCTAGTCACTATAGCTACCTCTTCCGCTCGAAACTATCGCGCTGCACGCCAGCTCTGCCCCGTACGCGCGCAGCTCGCCGTCTCGGCTCCGTGCGTTCAAGCCCACGCAAGGGTCCGATCGGGCAGTACGCCTCGACGTCGATGGTCGGGCAGCAGGCGTACCAGCTTCTTGGGGCCATGTTGCTGCGTTCGTTGGGGCTGGAGCGCGGCGACGCGGAAGGCGGAGTACCGCCAATGCGGCGGTGGGGAGAACGGCCGGCGCCGCGACGCCCCACAGCACCCAAGCAGTCGCATCTTCCAAAAGCGCCAAGACCACGTCTTCTACACACACCAGCACGCATGCCGCCTCGCGCGCCTAGCACTGCCACGAGCGTCTCGGCCTCGCGGAAGGACGTGCAGGTCGAGCCGTGAACGACTCGCGGACGTCGTTGATTTGCAGGCGCGCGCGAAGCCTGATCTGGACGCGGAGGTGGAGGGTATGGGGAAGGATACACAAGAAGGCAAGGACGAAGGAGAAGGCCAAGCAAGGCCAACCTTCGATGGCGCTCCATCTTGGTGGGCCCGGGCGTCGTTCTGAGCACTGAGCCCGCCGCACGCACGCATCCGCCAGGAACACCACGGGCGTTTCGCATCCCCGAAGCCGCGTGCGACCACTCGCGCTTCGCGCACGCCGCGTCCACGCATATCAGCATGCATGCGCATTGTGTCCCAGCAGCATCCAGTCTTCGCGCCTAGCACGAGAACCCCACCCTCGCCGAAGACGTGCAAGACAAGCGCAAATTGAGCTGTGCGTCGCGCCGCCGGTGCGCGCTCGCGGACGCTGGAGGAGGGCGCAAAGGGCGTCGAGGACGTCGAGAAGGTCACGCAAGGGCGCGCTGCGTGCGAAACGAGCCGCGCGCTTCTCGAGGCTGCCTTGCAGGCGCACACTGATCTGGAGGCGGGTGTGCCATCCGAGGCGGAGTCGCGGACTCGGGACATGGGGTGAAGGACGCGGGACAGAGTGGGGGCAGTGGGGGGATGGTTTTGAAGCGCTCGAGCGTACGCCATTTACATGAGTGCAAGGGCGTCGTTCTCAGCATGCATCGTCTTCTGCTTTTCATCGAGCACGCACGCACGCCTCCTCCGCCCATCACCAGCGCCTTGCACGTCCCCGGCGCGCCCTCGCGGAGGCGAAAGTAGAGGGCAAGGGGGAAGGATGGGAAGGCGCACTGCTGCCCGGCGCGCCACTTGCACAGGCTTGGCCCCGGGAGAGTCCGGGCCTCGTTCCGAGCGAACTCGCCTCGTCTTCCTCCACCGAGCACGCACGGACGCACACCGCCTCCGTACCCAAGCCCACCACGGATCATCTTGCGCCGAAAACGTGCAGCTCGGACTCGCATCTCTCCTCCCACCCGACATGCATCCGAGCCGCACACCACGAGCGCGTCGCAGGCACGGGGGTGTGTCCTCGCACGGGTCCCATGCTTTCACATTCCAGCTTTCGTCGGGACGCCCTGTTGGCCTTCGCCCAAACCTTTGTCTTACATATAGAACCACCTCTACCATTGATCCACAAGTGCATTCCACGCAAATCTTTAATGTCCGTTTGACAGATACAAGGAAAGAAAAAAGCAAATTTGACTGTTTATTTAAAGTCCAGGTCTGGATAGAGACGACTGTCTGAGCAAACGATCGCAGCTCGACAATCTCCGCACTCGTCCCATACTTTGCGGCTCCCCTGAGCGCCTTCACCTCGTTTGCATCGACGTCAGCATCGCAGCTCGACGATCGATGCATTCCTGCGCTTTAACGCTGCGCGCGAAGCCGCCGGCGTCAGCGCCGCCCGCAAGGAGAAGCTTGAAAACCTCTACGTTCCCACTCCTTGATGCTGTCCACAACGCGAGGCCGTCGCCTGCGTCGACTTTCGCACCGGCCTCAATGAGGAGCTTCGCGACTTCCACATTCCCATCCTTCGATGCTATCCACAATGCGTATCCACCGTTTGCATCGACATCGGCGCCGGCCTCGATTAAAAACTTGACGGCCTTTGCATCATCATCCTGTGACGCAGCCCCCAATACAGTGAGGCCCCAGCGGTCGCGTGGGTCGCGTGCATCGATGTCAGCGCCGGCCTCAATTAGACGCTTGACAACCTCTGCACTCCCATTTTCCGATGCTGTCCGCAGGACCTCCCAGTAGCCGGCGCCGGCCTCAATGAGCAGCTTGGCGACCTCTGCACGCCCATTCTCTGCTGCTGCGCGTAACACAGAGCCGCTGTCGGCGCCGTTCTCGATGAGGAGCTTGACAATCCCTTCATGTCCCTGTTCTGATGCTGCACGCAGTGGGCTTCCCCATTCTCCGCTTGCTTGAATACCTGCGCCGTGCTCAATGAGGAGTTTGACGACACCCTCATGCCCGTGCCATGATGCTGCATACAACGGGCTGCCACACTCTCTGCTGGCCCTTATGTCGGCGGACGCCGCGTACAATGGGCTTTCACACTGCTCGCTGGCGCTGTGGGCGGGGCCATCACTGAGCAGCTTGACGACCTCTGCATCCTCGCTGTCTGATGCAGCAGCGCACAAAGCCTGCCATCGATTTGCATTTATGTCGGCGTCGCTCTCGATGAGCAGTTTGGCAACCTCTTCGTGACCTTGTTCTGAGGCAACCCACAACGCGCCACCCCCGTTTGCGTCGACGTCCGCGCCACGTTCAAGGAGTAGCTTGACCACCTCAGCACTCCCGCACTTTGATGCTGCCCACAACGCCTGGCCGCCGTTTGCATTGATGTCGGTCCCGGCCTCAATCAGCAGCTTGACGGCCTCAGCGTTCCCATTTTTGGATACATCCCACAATGCGCTGCTGCTGTCTGCGACGCCACTCGCAATGAGCAATTTGACGATTTCTGCATTGCGACTGTTCAATGCAGCTCGCAACGCTTGCCCGCCGTTTGCGCACGCCCCATGGTCGATGAGCAGCTTGGTGACCTCTGCGTTCCCACTCTTTGATGCTACCGTCAGTGCCTGGCCGCCCTCTGCGTTGACGTTGGCGCCGTGTTCAATAAGTAGCTTAGCCACCTTTATATGCCCCCCTTCTGATGCGGCACAGAGGGCCGTGCCATAGCATCCGGTGGCCTCCGAATTGGTCTGCGCGGTCAGGTGTTGAAGGGATTGTTCGTTCCCAGCCAGGGCGCGAAAGGTGGCGATCTGCGGTGCAGCGCCATATTGGCCTGACCCGTCGATGACGACGTTGTGGTCAATGAGAAGGGAGACAATGTCATCAAATCCTCTGCGGGATGCTTCTCGTAAGGCCAGGCTGCCATATTCTCGCCCATTCGCCTGAAGATCAACACCGTTTTCGAGTAGGAGTTGAACCACATATGTGGCCCTTCGCAAGGTGGCAAGCTGGAGCAATTCGCTAAAACCATCCTTCACCCTGGATGGAGCGTCGGCGCTTCTTTCAAGGAGAATCCGAACCACATCCGAGGACCATCCATGCAATATGGCTCCTTGGAGCAGGGTGCAAAAACCAACAGCATCTTCATGGATTATTTGTGTACAGATCTCATCCAAGCGGAATACTGCCGCAATCCAGAGTCTGTCGGCCACCAATGTGCGTCCTCCTCGCTTCCAATCCCAGAGCCGCCGCCAGACAGAGCATTGTGACAGAAAGGACAAAATCGAAGTCTGGATCTGCAGTTCTGGCTCGCCTCGCGCATGTACCAGGCAGTAGTCCACGGCATAGTGCAAGAAAGGATTGTGAGTGAAGAGAAAGACGGCCTGCTTGAGCTTGTCCGCCATCACCTCAAATCCCAAGGACAGGTAGGTGATGCATGTCATTGTGATTTCGCTTTGAGCGCGGGGGAAAGCTTTGGCTTGCACGTGAGGGGACTGCAGGTACAGCTCCGTCGTGTAGTGAATGAGACGGATTTTATCGTCCTCTTCGTTGATCACGACTAGACCTGCGCAAACGGATAAAATGATGTCCATTTCCGGGAGATTTTCGGGGTCGAGTTCCATTGCTCCGGGCTCAACGGCGAGCGCCTCTATGAGCTCAGACTGCCGCAGGGGCCTTTTTGCATGGGTGACCCACGAGAGAATGCGCCAAGCGAGTTTCCTGTCTCCCTGGTTCTGCCGGTCGATTCGATCCACAACCGCACCATAAGCAACCTCCAGATTGTCTGCCATGTCATTCAAGGCATCCCTGATTTCCCTAACGGTGCGCTTTTCCGTCAGGGAATCGACATGAAGTTTCGCAAGCAAAAACCTAAGATTACATTGGGTCACAACACATCAGTGAATTTAAAACAGTGCTACTCACATCCCGTCGCTGCGTTCTACGACCATCTCCTCCAGCTCTTGATGCAAATTCGGGGAGTTGGTGACGTGTTTGTAAAGACGAGACGACTTGGAGATTTGTCCATGCAGATATTTACAAATGTCATCCCCAGTAGCTCGTATCTCGAATATTTCGTAGCTCGGAACCATGTGACCGATGGTAATGTGGGGTCGAGAAGTCAAAAGCAAGTTGACGTGCGGTCCCAATGCCATAAGATCACGGAGTAAGATGTCTCTGTGTTTTTCGGGATATTCATCCAGTCCGTCGACAATGATAAAGACTTTGGGATACTCCAAGATTGTTGAGCGCAGCACGGCGCGGTCCTCCTCTATAGTTGGTCGCGTGCGTCGCTCGCGATGTTTCCTGTAGAGCCGATATAGATCTGGCGAAAGTGGTTTCTCAACCACCAGCTGTCGCCAGATGGCCGCCAGAAGTCTCGCAGGGGAAGGCATGTCAGTCTCACTATGGTCGAGGTAGATCACCCCAACACCAATGTTCTGGCTCTCCGCTTCCAGACGCAGAGTATTCGTGACTAGTGACCTATGTAGGGCATTTGTTCAAATAAATGCGGTCAGGCGACAATTGTACAACGCACGCAAGTACAGTCTTTCCGGCACCGGCTATTCCTCGTACTTATGATTTGTCGTGAGTGAAAAAGCATGAGAGACGCACGCATGCCCTGACACCACAATATGTTTCCTGTTGCCGAGCTCCACCCCCGAAATGAATTATGTTCCAGCAGCCACATGCCAGTCCCCGGTTCCCAAACACTGAATATATCTGCTTGGCGCAAAAACATGTTGAGCGGAGAGTACCATTCGATTATGTGGTCCCGCTCTGCGGCTGCCGCACCGAAATGAATGTCTAACACAAAGTGTGGTTTTGCATCTGCTTACTGGTCTGGAATTGTTCCTGGCTGTCTCTGACATTTCTAACCGAATTCGACAGATCTAGTCGACGCAACGTAAGTGTCCATTGGGTTCGCTGAAATAATCTTACTTGTGTAGTTTACTTCTTGCTCTTCACCGGCATTTTCGAGGACAGAGATTGTTCCTGGCCGCAAGGTTAGACACTCAAAAAAAAGAGACTTGCGTTCACTTACGATTATAGAAGTGTTCTTGCTGCTTTCCGACATTCCTTACCGTCTTGGAGAGATCTGACTAACGTCAACATTGTTCGTGATATTGGTTGAGCGAAGCCTACAGTAATGGTTGGTCTGTTGCTCCTCAGTAAGATTTTCAAGGAGAGATGTTGTTCCTGACGGAGACTTTAGTGGCAAAAAAACGTGGGTCTCGTGTGTTCGCTTACGAGTATAATACTTCTCTTGATTCTTTCCAACATGCTTGACCGCCTTAGAGAGGTCTAGCTAGCCGTCAACATTTTCCGTTGTGTTCAAAATTGAACAATCCCACAGTGATGGTTTATCTGGTGTTTCTCTGCGGCATTTTGAAGGAGAGATGCAGTACCTGTCTCGAAGGATGAGCGCAAAATTCACAGATATTGAATGGGAAAAAAAATCACGCTCGTGGTGACCATCTTGAGCTTTACTAGAAGATGCGAGAGACCTAATTATATCTGAAAGTACGAGTTAGAGGTGTTTTATAGTATGAGCCTCAGTAGCCTCACAGCTGTGGTCGATTTGTTGTTCCTCGGCCACATTGGAGATGGCAGAAGAAATATCTGGTCGCTTTCATATCAGCGGCGTTTACATCCGCTCATAGATGGCCTGCCTTGTGCGGAAGATCTCGAGAAAGTCAGGAAGCGCTGTGACAAGAAAAATACATGTCTCACGAGATGTGGACCCCAAGCCAAGCATTGAGCATGCTCTTGAACCGCTCGATAGTTTCCAGCCCATCCTCGATATCTTTCTTTTCCCACAAAGACCACGTCACGCGGCTGCGAAATTTCTGGATACCTTGCAAGTCCAGTCTTTCCGTTAATTGCTCCAGGAGCTCCTTGACCTCCTTTAGGGGACTTTCCAGGTTCTTGACTAGTCCAGCGTGTCCGCCCGAGATTCGCTGGTCCAACTCTCGTATCAACGGGTCGAGGCTTTCGATCTCCTTCAGGAGCTGTTGCTGATCACGAGGCGCATTTCGGAAGGCTTGAATATAATCCCGCGTCTTCGCCACAGTGTCGATAAACTGCAAAATGCTGGCGACGATGCCCACAATATCGGACATGGAGGGAGGGGACAGGATGCGCAAGCAGTGCACTGCTGTATCCTCGTGCAGACCAGTGCAGACATTAGCTAAGTTAGCGCTAAATGCGATCACCAGGCGCCAATCTCAAAAAAGAGCCGCTCTGAGCGAAGAATGTTTACCTAAGTACCCTCACGATGGCGCTAAATAACAGGCGGGATCTTACAGGTGGCGAACAACCTGAGCAAAACCTGAGGCTCTCTGAGGGCCGACACCACCTCACCAGGAGTCACCTGGAACACACAGGCGCATGACATCCGGTTTCGACCAGAGACAAATTACAATGGAAAGGAACTCGATGGCTCCGGTTGGTAACCGGTAACCGATGGCAAGAAGTGACCACAAGGAAAGATTTCAGGCCGGGAGTCGCGCGCTTTCACCGTTCGGAAGCCCAACGGCGCGTCGGCTTCCGAAATAACAAAGTCGAGATGAGGATATCAGATTCCAAAGGCGGCTCGTTGGAGTTTGATAGCATATGGTGTCGCGTTCTGGGAGCAACATACTGTATCGGCGGGGTGGCACCGGCATCAAGGCCGCAGTGGTGGCACCGGTGCGAATTCATCTGGGCTTTGGGAATGATAAGACTTAATCCACATAGAACGTAACGGGACTTCCCAACCCTTCAAATTCAACGGTTTCTCGTGGTTGTGGCGAGGAAAAAGATTTGCTCTCACGCCAGTCACGGACTCACGCCATGAGTCCCGCGGTCAGTTGGCACCTTTAATAAAAACACATATATTTTGTGTCTCTCCGCGGAAAAATGGGCTGTTTGGGTTGTTTCGAGATATTTTTCGGGGTTTCGAACTTTCGTGAATTTTTTTTTTTTGACATTGTGCTTTTTTTTTTTGACATCGTGTTTTTTTTTTTTTTTTGTTCAAGTTCAGAATCGTGTTTCCTTCGGTGTTATCAGGCTACGGCCAGGCACGCCGGTGTGATGGACCATCACTTCGGCGGTGTCCGGCATCTCGCGAAGTGAGTACTCTCTGTCAACGCAGGACCTGGGTGAGGCTACTAGCTGGCGAGTAAATCCTCCTGCTGGCTTTACAACCTTGGTCATTCAGCATGGCCCTGCATGGGACTGTGCTCTGGACCTCTCTCTCATTCAGCTAGAGGGAGGTCAGACTCCAGCCAGACTTCAACCAACAACCAAGTCAGATTCAAGGAGGAGACAGATTGACAGCTGCCTCAAACAAAGAGCAACTGACCAAGCCATGTCTGGCGAGACAATGAGGTCCAATGGGCCAGAAGTTTGGGAGAGAGTGCGAGGTATGCAACAGAGGCAGTAGGCCATCACCTCGGCATGCACAGCCGTCCGGCCTGATAACACCGAAGGAACTCGAACACACCAAAAAAAAAAAAACACGAAACACGATTTCCGAAAAAAAAAAAAAAAAACATGAAAGTTCGGAACCTCGAAAAAAAATCTCGAGACTTTGAAATCCAATCTCGAAACGTATCGTGTTCTAAACGTTGCAAAATTCGAAACACACAAATAAATACTTTTGTGCTTGAAACTTTTTTTCTCCATATCTGAGATTGGCTCTTCGCTGCATCTCTGTCGATTGTATGAACATCAAGCACCCATTGATGAAGGAATTGGGAGGCAGGACAATGATTTGCACCCCCAAGTGTGAAATCAGCGGATTTTGATCGCTGTCGGGATTTGCCGATGCTCGCAAATCTTTCAACCAGGCTGCAACCAGGCCTCAAGTCGATGCTACAGCACATAAATGACATGGCAGCAGCCACAGATTTCAGCTATCTGGCAGCAAATCTGCAACTCGTTGCGGTGGCGCCTTGTACTGCCAACAATTTTCTTTTTTTTTTGGCCATCAATGTGATTGTCGTAGCTACGTACCAGCATAGCTTGCCAGTGTTTTCCATACCTGACTTTCTTTCCCTTGCGTTCTATTCCTTCGTCCTCCCAATGATATTGATGGCATCAAGGCACCGATCAGTATTTGATCGGGGCTGCAAGTGCTCTCCGAGTCTCTCGACGTGATACTCAACACAATCAAGACCAGAAGTAAGAATACCTCAGACTGTACATCTTGGTTCGTGCGACCAAATTTTGCAGCCGGAGATCTCCGGAAGCCATCAAAAGCAGCTAGTTGGGTTGTGTTCATTCGATAGTACGGTATGAGGGTCTCTGCCCTCACGAATAGGTGTACAGAAGTCACATAGTCCACAGGAATGCACTGCAAAGCCGATCTCAGATATGGAAAAAAAAGTTTTGAGCACAAAAGTATTTATTTGTGCGTTGTCAATTTTGCAACGTTTGGAACACGATAGAAACGGCCCAAACAGCCCATATTTCCGTGAAAGTCACAAAATATATGTGTTTTTATTAAAGGTGCCAACTGATCGCCATATTAGGACACCTGCGTTATCTCACAAATAATACAGAACTCCAGGCCGCTTTCCTGCTGACCAATTTGCAACCTCGAGCCACTGATCCACGAGGAATCAGAACTTGGATTACAAGGATGGTATACTTTACACCATCTCCGCTAAATTGGTGGTGCATTTCTCTGTTTCAATGTTTGCCTCGATATCCCTGCTGGCACGCCAATTGAGACTCGAGAGCACAAACACATTCTCGGATGAATTGCAGTATACTTGTGATTGAGGGCCATTGCATGCACATGGCAGACCGAGTTTGGTTCCTATTAAATGTTTAACCTAACCGGAGTTGTCTACTTGCATTATGTGGGCTTGCTAACGGGCGAAAATACCACTAAACACTCCACCTGCTCATAGTCTCGCTCGCCCTCACCCGAGCTGCGCTCAGCTCGAGCTTGCGTGGGGAAAAATAACATGGAGATGCCGACAAAGAAAGGTTCTTCAAGAGCCATTTGGTGCTAAGCATTAACGGCGGCCAACAGGGCAGGGACGCCACTCCCCATTCAGCTTGACTGATCGTACTCTCGCTCACCCTCGCCCGAGCTGCGCTCAGCTTGAGCTCGCGAGGGGAGGTTGAATTTCAAACACTTGAATTCCCGCCTGGAGGGTTAGCAGAAGGAGCACGTAAAGCGAGTCAGTAAGCAAATTCAGAAAACGTACGATGAACTTTGTAATAAACTCCATTCGGCCCCACAAACACACGATAATTCCCTTATAAGGCAAGACTCTCTCACACGTCACAGACATCATCGACAACAAAAATCGTCCTCCTGGCGGAAGAAACTGAACAAAATACCGAATTAAAAAATTAAAAAATTAAAACTCGGAACCTGCGTTCAACGTCGAACTAACCCTGTTACCGGTTTGGAATCAGTCTCTCGGGCGGTGCTTGCGCACACGCCACCTACACCATGAAGAGCTTGGTGAGCCGAGGGGTGCCAGTCATCGTTCTGAGCGCCGAGGTGTCAAGTCCCCTTGCTACACCGAGCACGTGCTATGTGCACAACGAGCCGCGCACTTGGCGAGGCTGCCTTGCACAATGCAGGTGCACACTAATCTGGGGGTGGGTGCGCAATCTGAGGCGGAGTCGGGGACTCGGGACATGGGGTGAAGGATGTGGACAGAGATAAGGCAGTGGGGGGATGAATTTGAAGCCCTCGAGGGCACACCATTTAGACTGTCTGGCCCAAATTCTACTCTTCATCGAGCACGCATGCACACTGCCTCCGTGCCCAGCACCAGTGCCTTGTGTGTTGCCAAGGCGCCCTCGCGAAGGCTAGAGGGCATGGCAAAGAGAGTATGTGCTCACCGGCGCACCATCTGCATTGGCTTGTTGGGTCGATGAGTGCAATAGTGTTGTTCTTAGCGCTGAGCTCGCATTCTGCTTTCTTCACTGGCAGCCATGTCCACACACCAAGCACGCCCAGGGCCGAACACACCTCCACTTGCAGAGTCCGAGTCTCAGTCGGGGGCGAAGTCAGGGCGAAGGCAAGCACAAACAATGTCCAAAACCATGCAAGTTGAATTAATGCATTTAACATCTGTACAAAGGTTGAACAAAAACCCACCATAGGGTTCGTTCCTTCAAGCCTTCAATTGCTGGCCCACGTGGAAGGGTCTTAATGGGCTTTCCCTTCTGCGCAATATGCAGAGTGTGCTTCCGCTTGTCCTCTAGAGCCTCCACTATGAGCAGCTGCAACAGGGATTATGAATCCCCAACTATCCTGCTATGTCTTAGGCTCAGTTTCACACTGGGTCAACGGGCTATCTTGGCAGCATCTCACACCGGAAAGGCTTTGGGTGCAAGAACATAAGGCTCAACTGTCGGAAAAATCCCAGATAGCTTGCAACAACACCAGACATTTTGCAAGATGTCGTAAGGTCATTTGGTTTTAGGTGGCTTGTATCTCGGATGTCAGGTTCTTGCGACTAGTCTCAAGCCACGTCGTGACTCTCAAGAGGTCACAAGGTTCCTAGCGCCAAATTATCTTACAATGCGCCCGAAGGTGTTAAGAGCAGCCCAAGATACCCCAAGGCTTCAGCGCGGTACCCGATAAATTTGGGTTTTCAATCAGGCATACAATGCGGAGGTTTCAAACAGTGTATGAGACAAATAGATATATTATTTTGAACTGTAACGACAAGACACACGTAGCGACGAGGCACGCGAACAGGGTACGGGGAGAGAGGAGAAACAGTAGACACTCACCTTGCAGTGGAGAAGAGATGGATACTGTGATTATGTGTAAGTAGGACTCGCAAAAGCCACACGTTGCGTACCTGCGCAAGATGTGAAATCCTTGTTTGAACACTGGCATGAAGACGGCGTGATGGAGCTGCAGAAGCTGGGTATACGTACACCGTCAGGAACACGAAAAAGGAGGCACAGCACTGGTGAGCAAGTCATTGAGAATGAAAAGGAGCCTGGGGGTGACACACACCCGTCTTCATTCAGTTGGATAACCATCTGCGCTGCCACATTGAGGGGGATCCAGACTCGTGTTGGGAGGCTGAGGAGAACGACAGTGGTGCTCATCGCGGGGAGCTGGTGCGAGAGGCGTGGGGTAACAACGAGCCGGCGGAGGCTGGTGGTGGTGGTGGTGGGACGAAAGCAAGAGTGGTGGAGTCACGTTCGTCACAGGCTGTGGATTGATATAGCACAGGTGATGTCATTCGCTCCACACTCGGCCGGCTTCATTCACTGTGCACACTCGGCCACGACGCACGTCTTTGATTCAAAACCCGAGCACTGACTAAAATATTTTGCACTCAAGCACTTGTGAAAAAGAAAAGAGCCGGGCCTGTTGCAAGGCGTCTCAAGATGTGTCAAGCCCTGCGTATCTTGGCACGTCTTGAGACTCCTTAGGAGTGACCCGCGTATCTTGCGACGGCTTGCAACAGCTTGTACGGCCCGTGCCAGTGGCTTGTAACCACTCACAAGCTGTTTCAAGGTCACAAGCCTAGTCAAGCCGTTGCAAGCGATATGGGTTTTTTCCGACAACCGTGAGGTTCTTATAAATATTTTTTCTTATTTTAGTTAAACCAAACCACAGATAGGAAATACAACACAGGGAACCGGGGACATAGATATGCAACTAAGAGAAAGACAAATGCCCCCCCCCTAATTCAAGCCACAAGCAGAGCACCCTCCTCCTCATCAACTAGGTCTTCAAGATCGGACATGCCACCCTCCTGCTCCTCAATGATGCCAGAAGGTGCATTGAGCTCTGCCAGACGGGCCAAGCTATTTCTATGCTGTTCAAGCAACTCTTTGTCCACAGAAGCTAGCCTTCCGTCAATTTTCTTGACCTGCTTTCCTTGCGAGGACCGCTGTCATGAGCCAAAAGTGTTTGGACTCAGGATGAAATTAGTGACAGAAAAATCCGACTCAGTAAAAATGGATAGAATTGGTAAAACTGAAAGACGCACTTTCGCAATAGAAGGACAATGAAAGTTGGGGTATTCTGAGCCCGCAATAACGGTGACATCACCACTGGGAGCAGTGATGTCATACCTGGAACTCTCTGGAAAGGTACGGAACAATGACATCACCAAAAGAACGGTGATGTCATGAATGGAATTTGCTAGAACAATGACATCATCGTTGGAACGATCTGGAAGGAAATAATTAGATGACATCATCAGTAGCCAGTAGTATAAATAGAGCTCTGCTCCACCTGTAAATGAAGTTTAACAACTACCTACGAATCTACGAATTACGCACGCCGCTTTACACTCGCAGTACAGTTACTGTTAGTGCCACGTTTTGAGATTATAAGTATCACTCGGATATTTGTAGCCTCACCCGTCTAAGTCTTGATTGAACTTGTAAGCCGTTACTTGTTTAATTACCCTACGCCTCCGCCTACGTCTACGCCGCCGCCGCTGTCTCAGTCAAGTACTACGTGAGTATTTTACTTAGGCACCTACGTTTACGTCTACGTCTCAGAATATATTTGTGATCTGTCGCACGTATATTCTACCCCTACGCCGCCGTCCTTTGAGTACGCTTGTGGAACACGTCCGCTTGTATACTCATTCTATCGTCTGCCCCTTCGCATTTTCTTTGTTCGACGAAGCATTATTCTCACCTCCCAATCCTCGTGTTATCGCAACCTTGGACGAGAGCTTAGTCGATATCTGAAAATTCCCTCGAGCACACTTGTTAGTTCGTTTATACAAGTTTGCTTGTTTCTACCCACCCGCCTCACTCGCCAACCTCCGCCTCCGTCGACTTTACCGCCAGACTCGCCTTCGCATTTCGAGGTATTCTAGCGATATTCTTGACACCCTAGGGAAATTCGAACCTTACGTGAAACTCTCGGATAAAGTCATTCCCAGAGGACCACGTGTATAACCAATTATACGCTTGACACCGCTCAAATAATGGCCTTGCAGTGTCCCACATCTGCACTGCCTTGAGAAAGTCACCGCATCCTTTGGCAATATCTCCAAGGTGGAGCATGCACTCCGCTCGACTGCGGTGCACATCCATTTGAGTGAGTCCTTCAAGAGCAACATCAAACAGGCTCATGGCAGTATCTTCATCAACCTGACCATAGAAGATCTGTCCGAGGAAAAGGAAAGCTTTGTATATCAACAGTCTCTCCTTGAACTTCAAGGCATGTGCAAGGAGAACTGTTGCCCAGTTTGATGTGTCTAAGGATGAACCCCATCGACTGATGTCACCAAGTTGCTCAAGGCAGCAGGATACCGTTTGAGTATTGGCAGCTGGTGAGTTGATACAAGTCAACAAAAGTGCTTTGGCTGCCAGCATATCACCGTCTTTAAGGAAGAGATCTGCCAACAGGATATCATACCAAACTACCCCCCAATTATGTGATATGTTACTGAAAATCTTCCTAGCTATATCCACATTACGCTGTACATCGATGCCTGGAATGTCAATGGACACATCAATCTCAGCAATATTGAGTAAAGCAAGACCATGAGCATAGGGATCCTGTATGGCTTGTTCACAGATCTGGTATTGTATATTCCATGCTGCAATATATTCTGACTTGAGTTGGTGGACCCCTACTTGACAACTCATTATATCATAGTTTGTCTGACTATGTCAGTGACGGCGCTTAGGTCAGCCTGACCGCAACATAACCATTGTCCCAGTGCAGGTGTTGGAGGAGGAATACGTCACCACCCGATGGTGCGTGACCGGCTGTAGATGTTCCGCGAAGGTTGAACCCGAAATCGAACCGTGAGAAGAATCTTCCGGAGTGTGACCAGCGTGTCACACTCGGATAACCCGGGCATAAGGGGGCCAGAGATGCTGCCAGTGGCCGGGTTATCGCAGGTGGTTCCGGGGAGCCGTGCAACGGAGAACCGTCTACAGGGTGTGTCCGAAGGAGTGTGTTCGAACACATGCGACTCGGAGCTCATGACACGAGTGTGGTAGGCCAACAGAGAGTGGTGGCGGATGTTGGTGTCAGCTTCATGACCCTTCAGGCCCTCGCGATAGAACCGCGAGAGATCCTGGCATACGTCGGCGAATGAAGGTTGTTCCGACATCGAACCACTAAGCACTAAGGCCGTGATCACCAATTGTTCATAGAGGAGTCGGGGATAGGAGCCAGGGTTTTGCCAGTCAGAACCAGAGACACAGCGAAGCAGAACCCAAGGCAACGAGATAGACCGAAGCGAGCCCAGCTCAAGTCACACACAAGTCCAGTCAAGGCCAAAGTAAGGCCGGGGAATAGACGAGATAGAATCTACTGTACATGGAGATTCTACTGCGAGTTATATACTATATCGTAAAGGGGTCCGATCACAGGAACAAGTATGACCCTGTCGTAAAGGGTTAATACAGGGGTGCCAAGTAAGGAGTCAAATAGAGAAAGTCAGGGACTTGTCCCCCTGGCATTAAGGAGTCAGCCACTCCTGGCATAAAGGGTTGTATACTCCTAGCACTGAGGAGTCCAGGGGTCGATGGGCACATAGGAGTGTACCTGAAGTGTACCTGCCCATCAAGGAGAGTTCCACATGAACGCGAGGCTATAAGGGCTCCGGGTTATTGGCACAAGCAATAACCCGCGATGTGCTGTATGGTTCCGTTTGTCGGAGAGTGTGATGTGTCTTCATGTTGGGTTGCATTCGATAACCCAAGCAATGTATGTGGTGGATAGTCCGGGCATGATTCCTATTCCGGGTGTGGTTGGATATCTGGATCCCATGGGCAATAACCCAGAGACGGGTTATTGGCGAAAAAAGGAAGTGAAGAAAGTGTCGTCCCGTCGAATCATGACAGACTATGTGACATTCCACAAGAAGCAAGGAGGGCTCTTATCGTGTTCCAGACGTTGCATAATTCAAAACGCACAAATAAAAACTTTGGTGCACAAAACTTTTTTTCCCCCAATCTTAAATTCCTACTGGGTTGCATCTATCAACAGTATACAACCTCTATGTGTTGTCTGTGCATGTTCTTGACAGAAACAAGGCAAGAGGACACTAATAGGCACCCATCAGTGGACATTGATCGTCCTCGGGGTTTTCCGGTGCCCTCCAATATCTTGTACAGGGCCTGAGTTGGCTATATGCCACAGGCAAACACACCATATCATACCAGCCCACTTCTCCCTGCTTGGATGGTCCCTTGCTCTCAATATTTTTTTCATGCAGATCTAGTTTTATTTTTCTCTTCGCATTCCCACTCCAGTCTTGATGGCATCAAAGCATCAATTCAACCCAAGCTGTATCTTCCCAGCTCTCCCAAGTCAAACTTAACAATGAAAGGCTCTACGTAGATCTCTATGACTGAATCTTGTTGAAATCTTGTGGCCAGAACCTTCCGGAAGCCATCAAGTGCCTTGATTTGGGTTGTGTTCATTGTGCCGTGTGGTCGAAGTGCCGCTGCTTTCAAAAATAGGGCTACCGAGGTCCCATACTTCACAGAGAAGCAGCGCAGAGGGAATCTAAGATGTTGAAAAAAAAAAGTTTTCAGCACAGAAGTTTATTTTTGTGCGCTTTGATTTATGCAACATATGGAACACGATAGGCTCTTGCCCGATGGCAAAGAGAAATACTTTGGCTGTAATCACCAAGGCTATAACAACATACAGCCTCGATATTTAGTCCATATGCCTCTTTGTATAGATCTGCAGAAATCCTGGCCAATCTCTGTGAATCTTCGGCATAGGCTTGACCCGTAGAATAAGAACCAATGAGCCAGTTTATCCAGGCCATTGTGTTCAAGGCTTGGGCATGTCTTTTTGTGTTTTCTGCTGAACTTGCCAAATTCAAAACATTTTGACAGAAATTCAGAGCTCCAGGTAGATCAGATTTGATGTTCATGTAAAAACTTGCAAGGGCAAGGTAGAAGGCACCTAGAGGTCTGCATGAGTATCAACAGACTGCTATTGAGGCTAACTTACATTTGACATCTGGATCATTGCACTGCTCAACATGTGTCAACCCCTGGGTAATCACAGTGTCTACATCTCCAATAAAACTATGATGCCACAAGTTCAACACCTCAGTTGCAAAGTATGCCTCGAGTGTAAGGGCAACCTCGAGGCCCGAGAATACTCAAGAGTCCTAGCGAGGGGAATCCGAAGATGAATAAACAGTAGCTACAAACAACAAGTAACGCACCTAGTGAGGGGAATCCGAAGAGAAGAAACTCTGAGGATCCCCACGCCAGGCCGTGAGTACATATAGCTACTGCACAGAGACATGTGACCGGAGTGATCGGCAGAGATCCCGGGCTTGATCACAGGCGTGATGGTATCGGGACGGACCGGAGGGGCGTCGGAAGAGGGTTCCCCTGACATCGAGCCGATGATCACAGGGCACTGGGAAGATATTCGGGATTTGTTTCATCAAAGGAATCTCTCCCTGGGTGTTGAGACTACTGAATTGATGAGATAACATGTGCAGTAAATGCAATCCACAAGATCAGGATGGCCTTGTTGGAGTCCCTTTTGGAGGACATTCTGAATGTTTGCCAAAATTGGTGATATTCGAGGAGGTATACTGGAACCAGAAGCAGTTCCTTGATATTCCTTGTTAAGCTCTAGCAGCTCCTGGAAGTACCTGCGCAGAGGTCGGATGAGATCATCTGTGGGTTGCTGAATCTTCTCAATATATTCCCTCATAGGCACCAATACTTTCAGTCGTTTGTCGGGATCAATGTAGGCTAAACTGGTGCCAATCAATGTAGCTTTGCATCCAAGGGTATCATTGAGTGGAAGTTTGCTTTGCACCAGTTCCACATTGGAGAGTCCATTCGGTAGCATTGACAGCAGGCTCAAAAGCCTCAATGAATGAGGGAATGCTTTGAGTCTTGGACTTGAGAGTGACAAAGAGATAGATAACTCCAGATTGGATCTTTTGTCATGACCATCCGAGATCATAGAGGTTTTTTCCTCCTCCCAGCAGGACAGAACTTTGGAGCAGCCTTCTGTGTCCACTAAGTGAGCCAGGGACTGATTGCAAGAGGCATGTTGTCAGTTAGAGCTAAGACTTTGTCAACCTCTTTAGGGTTGTGTCCATCATCAGCAATGTCAATGAAAGTTTGATGAGCTGCATCTTCCTCTAGTGGACACAATGGTGGTAAAATGGATGAGTCCACACTACTTTGGCTGGTCGTTCAGCTCCACGCATTGTGACCTGTCGGGATGATAAGTAAGTGAAATACATGGATTATTATTGCCCACCATCAATGCAAGATGCTTCACATCTGTGAGCAGTGACAAAAACTCTTTGACTGCATGACAAGATTCCATTGGCTCCCAAACTGTTTCCAGATTGTCCAGAATAAGGAGACTTGGTGGGCCACTGCAAATGTGCTGAACAACTGCACCAGTGAGATCTTTGCCTGGCTTTAGACCGAGATGAACAGCAATAAGTGCAGCTAGTTCAACTTTGGTTGTAGCAGAGTCACAAGCCACAAAGTGTCGATGCTGGTCAAATCTTGCTGTGCTTCCTGTGTGGTGCAGAATGGCTGTGGCAACAGTGGTCTTCCCCATGCCACCAGCACCCAGAATTGCAATTTTCAGAGCTCCCTGTTTGAACAGCTGAAGGATGTCGGAAACCTCCGAGTCTCGGCTATAGAAGATTTTGGGCTCTGATGGCAGCATTGAGATTGAGGTGGAACTCAAGAAGCAAAATATACATCAGAATGTCACTGATCTACTAATATAAATGCACACCTATTGTGAGGGCCAGAAAAAACTCTGCTTATCTGCACTGGTGTTATGAAAGGAGCAGAGAAAAGTGAAACAGACTTACAGTGGAGTCCTGATCAGAGCCAGTATCAGAGAGTGTCTCAATGAGGTGGAGCACTTCTTCGTGTCTCGCATCAGACTCCTTCTGAATATCTGTGATATCTTTCATAACTTTCCCCAGTTCGATCTGGTCAGAATTGTTAATGAGTCCAAACCACAATATCTGGTTGGCTAACCTGAAATGCATCGAGTCCTTGCCGCAGTCCCTCTTTGCAATTTCTCGGTAGAGTACCAAGCTCTCCTTGACGGAAGAACCTCTTGATTTTGCTTTCTTTCTGCTGTGCCTCAATGAAGGTGTTGATCTTGTGGAGTGTTCTGAACCGGGTGGTGAGTAAATAAATAAGGTTGAGGATGCAAGTCATGTACTCGGTGAACTTTCCAATATGATTGAGCACACTGGGTGGGAGATATGTGCCAGTGTCCAATTTTATTAGTCTCCCGCAGTCAGACTCCACGAGTTTTATGACAGTCGATAAAACTTACATGTGGAGTCTGATTTTATTGGTGTTGCCCGAGCCGCAACTCGAATTTCCGTGATTGCCGAGGGCTTTCCCACGTTCCCAGTTGGGACACCGGCGTCGTTTCTCGCTGCAGAGGGCCCGTCCAAGTGGAAAAGGGGACAGATTTAGCGTAAAATGGTATAATGAAAGGTCTTATCATAGCCTGAATTTATCTAAGCACGTTTGAGTGCATAATGAGAACTTTACCTATCAAGCCAACAAGACGACGTGAATTTGCTCTTTTCGAAGTACGGATATAAAGCCATCGCGCAGGGATCTTTAAGAATGCAATGCTAGTGATTTCGGCGCATTTTCGAGTCAAATGTGGGTTGAATAAGTAGCAAAACATGAAGAACAGTCGAGCCGACCGGATTGGGAACGTGGGAATCAGGCTCGGCTATCATCAAAAATTGAGTTGCGGCTTCGGCTGTGCCAATAAAATCAGACTACAATTTTATATGAGTCACAAGAATTGCATTCAACAATTCATGAGTTTGCTCGAGCAATTGGATACACTTGTCCTTATTTTGTTTGATTGTCTGAGACAGATAAATGAGTTTGTGCGTGCAAACAATCAGTGCAAATAAGATACCTCCAGATTTTTCAAGAGAGATTTTGTTGTGTGGGAAATCACTTCCAGGGACGGTTCCTTCAAGCCACTAGCAAGGACCTCCAGGGAAGTTGCAGTAGCAGCAAGGCATTTTGTGATTTTCTTCAGTCGAATCTGTGTGACAGAGGGCTGGAAAGGCATACTGATAGGCGGGGCCCTGTAAACTGAGATGGCTGGCTATTTTATATGCTCTGGTCATGGGAAATTGGCTTTTATTGGTCATTCCATATCTACGGGGATCCTGGGCACTGCCAAGATTGTTTGCGGGAGAACACTGATCCATCGAAAGATGGTTTAGAAATGGACAATCAGGCTCTTTGCAATGATGCTCAATCGAGTCTGTGTGAGGGTTAGGGAGGCATATTGATGGCCCATGGGTGGTGTTCTATCAAACTGAGATGGCTCGCTATTTTATATGCTGCTCTGGTCATGTGTGCTTTTATTGGTGGTTCCACACCTACGGTTCCTCATGCTCCCAGGGTATTGGGTATTTATGTATATTTGATTCGCAGATGTGCACAGGATCCTTGGCACTTCCAACATAGTTTGCGGGAGAACTTGCGGGAGATGATATATCGAAAGATGATGCAGAAATGAACATTGTTGGTTGAGTCTCAAAATATTCTCTGTATGGCACCGTGTTGGCAACCACCATTCACTTGAGATTGCTTGATAGATTGTGCTGCTCTTTGGGAGGGAATGGGACAAAGTGCGGTGCGTGATCTGTCACCACATCTTGAATTGGGAACAGTGTGTACGTTACATTACTCAACTGAAGCCAGTAAAGTAGAAAATGAATTCACACAGAACTTCCACGCAGATCACACAGAGGCTATTTATCCAAAAGCAAAAACCGGGCACCGGGCCGGTATCTTTGCAACTCCCGATGGAACCTCATGTGAGGTTCCAGTAATGGGATGAATCACAGAGGTGCTCGATTTAGATGAAGGATACGTACCGGATAGCCACACACGGCAGAATTGAGTTGACCTCCATCGGATTAGACCGACTACTGGTCAAGTGTGGCGTGGATAGTCGGGGGGAGATCAAATCGCAGAGGTGCCAGAGGACATGGAAATCAAATGGAAATGACACACAGTGGAGATTCCGGGTTACTTCCCCGTTTTTCTTTTTTTTGGTGGTCAGTGCCAGGAAGAGCTGAATCAAAGGCAAGCAACCACGACGATCTAAACGATGGAGTTGCGGCAGTGTGATTCCCAGTGAAAGCAGGACCCGAGAAGAAAAGGGAGCTGATACAACCGACAGTCTTTTTATTCTTAAGCCAGAATTCGGCGACCGTTGTTGGCACCGATACAGCGGTGCCACAAATCCGAATCGTGCAAAACGTAATTCAAGATCGCAGCAAAAGCACGAGTGGCGAATTCACGAACCTTGGAATCAGGTTGAACCAGATCTAAACTGTTGAATTTTGTGTGATTCTGCCGAACCACTACTCTGTAGATATGACACGGAGATCAGAATTCCTGGACTGTATCGGCTATGAAGTAAATCCTGGTAAATCACGTTGCAGAGTACTTATTATCGGGCAGACAGAGATGTTGACGTTTTCTGTTGGCCGTACTCGGCATCGTGTTCGGAACCATCGGTGGCAGTGCCACAGCGGCGAGATTTCCTTCGACCACGACCATCCATTTTTGAGAGAACTTTGGAAGACTATACTCTCTTTGGCCCTCGCTATGCACTCTCAGACGAACCCGTAGCGCAACGCATGGACCGGCTGATGCGGTCCGACGGATTGTAGAGAATTCGCGCTCAGATTTAAATCTTCCACTCTGGGAGATCTTTTGCGGACGCCACCGTGCTCGCTACGACGCCAGGACTGTTAGCGACTAAAGCAGACTAAAGCATATCCAACGCAGGAGTCCGCAAGACGCACAGGCCGCGCTCTTTGACTCGTGTCGGTTCCCTCTGGCGGCCTCAATCCCAGTTCACTGAGCACTCCATCGCTTTCCCGCATCCATTGCCCTCCTCTGTCTCGGTCAGGCTATCGTCGAGCCGCGCCGAAAAAGCTGGCTTCTGGGATGCTATTCATAACAGACTTCCCACATGAAATCCGTCACCGCCATCAACGCTCGTCTCCTCCACCTCCCGCGTCTGGCACGGCGACAAAGCTAACTAGACCAGAAGAAATGTTGCGCCGCCCAGTGCATCCGCAAACAGCACCTCGACGACATGCTCATCAAGGTGCGTGCCACCTTCCTCTTCCCGTCCCCTCTCTGCCTACTAAGTCCCGAGCAAGAATAATGCCTGGCGGTCTCGGAATCCTGGGCTGTAACCTGAGGTTCCGCGTTCGGCCAAGTTCGGAGACGGGTGCGTCATCTCCTACCGCGCAATCGTCGCTCCAAATACCGATACTGACGGTCCTCGCCCCAGCGCGCTGCGGCGCACTCCATGCGCACGGCCAAGCCGTTGAGCAGTCAACGCGGACGCGAAGAACGTCTCCGCGGAGAACACCCCACAGACCTTACCTGCCCGCCGCGCAGTCACACGAGCTAGCCCACCTCCGCGAAGCCGGCCGAATTCGGGCGGATACGATACGATCAGCCTGCCTGAAAAATCATCCATGCCACGACGGTGTACCCGACGCTCGCGTGCACGGGCGACGGCTCGAAAGCGAGCACAACGGGGCCGGACGCGAGGGCGAGAGGGAATTAGAATCGGGTGCATGCAATTCTCGAAGCTTGGTGAGTGTCCTCTCCCCTTTCGCTCCGCCGTTTCTCTTCATTCTGTCCCCCTCCCAGCTGGACCCCCCCTCCTCCCTTCCTGCTTCCTGCTTCCCTTTCCGCCTTTCGCACATTGGATTGGATGTGAGTACTGACGACGACGCACAGACACCGGCTCCCTCACCCTCCCCGCGGCATGTTGCGACTATGTTCCTCCTCTGCTTGGCGCTGCACCCGGCGGCACCGTTTACGCGGTTCACACACCTACGTGCGCGCCCGCCCTTCGCGAGCCAGCTCAGCGTGTCCGGCGCCGACTCGCCGCAGACGGGAACCTTCCACGACGTCCGGCCATGCCCACAACGGTGTGACCGACGAAATCCGGGCTTTGAAGCGAGCGCGACGACGGGGCTGGACCAGGAGATTGGTGCAGACGAAGCTGGTGGGTCTCTTCTCCGCGCTCACTTCTCCCTTCCCTCCATCCCCTTCGCTACTTGCGCCCTTTTCGCTCCTTAGGCTTCTTCCCATCCCGCCTCTCACTCATCTTCCCTCCTTGCCTGCAGTCATCGCAAATTGGATTGGATACCAATACCGGATACTGACGACGACGCACAGGCATTTGCTCCCCAGGCACACCCTCGCCGTAACGCCCTGGCGCGCGGAAAACGTGTACCTTCAGCGTTCCGCGCAATCCCCCGGCGGCGCCGAGTTCTACCTAGATCCCGTCCGCGCGCATCTGGCGCCGCACGTATAAGCCCAAGCAAGGGCCGATCGGGCAGTACACGGCGACGTCGACGTCGATGGTCAAGCAGGGTCCGTACCAGCTTTCTGGTGCCATGTCGCTGTGTTCGTCGGGGCGGGAACCCGGCGACGCGGAAGGCGGAGTACCGCGAATGCGCCTGGCGACGGCGGTGGCGAAGGCTGCGTGCGCCGCGACACCAAAGTAGCTGCGACGTCCGAAAGCTAAGGCCGCATTTTCCACGCACACCGCCTCCGATGCCTCGGTGCCGCGCTGACGTGCGAAACGAGCCGAACGTTCCACACGCCGCGTCCCCGCAAACGACCACCGCGCACGCCGCCTCCGCGCTGAGCACCAACACGAGCGCCTCCGCCTCGCCGAAGAAGCTGCACGCTACGTCGTCGGCGCGCGCTCCTGAACGCCGCTGCCACGAAGACGCCTACCCCGACCGAAGGCACCTCTTCCGCCAGCACGACGCACGCCTCCTCCACGCCCAGCACCAGCCATCGCAGGCAGCCACGACGTCGAAGACCACCAAGCCTTCCACGCAGGCGCGCGCCGCCTTCGATTCCGCCCCCGCGCACACCACGAACGGCTACCGGCGTGAGACGTAGATGGACAAGCAGGCGCGCGTGGAGGCTCAGCATCATAAGAAGGCGCACCGTCACGCGCGCGCCATCTGCACCGTCTGAGCGGGAGTGCGAGGGCGTCATTTTGATAGCGGGACTTCCTTCACTCCTTTCTTCACCGAGCACGTCCGCGTCCATGACCGGTGCCCAAACCTCGCGGGAGAGCCGGTGTCGTGTCCTTGGTGCGCGCTCTTGGTCGTGGACCCTGATTCAGCGGCGCTCGCGGAGGTGGAGATAGAGGGTATGGGAAAGGAAGAGATGGACAAGCGCTCGCGTGCGCGCCACCTGCACATGCACGCCGCGGCCGCCTCCGCTTTTACTTGCGCGCCCTCGCCGAAGACGTGCAAGACCACTCGCGCTTCGTGCACGCCGCGTCCACGCACAGCAGCATGCACGCATTCCAGCAGCATCCCGCCTCCGCGCCCCGCACGAGAACCTCGCCCTCCCTGAAGAGGTGCAAGCCGAACGCAAAACGAGCTGCGCGCCGCGCCGCCAATGCGCGCTCGCGGACGCTGGAGGCGGGCGCAGAGGACTTGGAGAAGGACAAGTGTGGCAAGCGCCACCTGCACTAGCTTGGTGAGCCGGGGAGTGCGCGGTCGTCGTTCTGAGCGCCGAGGTTTCACGTTCCTTTCCTGCACCGAGCACGCGCGCTGTGTGCAAAACGAGCCGCGCGCCACGCCGCCAGCGCGCACTTGTCGAGGTTGGCTTGCAGGCGCATGCTGATCTGGAGGCGCGTGCCTAATCCGCCGCGGAGTCGCGGACGCGGGGCATGGGGTGAAGGACGCGGAACGGAGATGGGACAGTGGGTAGATGAATTTGAAGCGCTCGAGGGCACGCCATTTACATGAGTGCAAGGGCGTCGTTCTTAGCGCGCATCGTCTTCTGCTCTTAATCGAGCACGCATGCCGCCCACGTCGCCGGCGCGCCCTCCCGGAGGCGGAGGTAGAGGGCATGGGGGAAGGATGGGAAGGCGCGCTGTTCCCCCGCGCGCCACTTGCACAGACTGGGCCCCAGGAGAGTTCGGGCGTCGTTCTGAGCGAGCTCGCCTCGACTGCCTCCACCGAGCACGCACGCACGCACACTGCCTCCGCACCCAGGCCTACCAGGAACATCTTGCGCTGAAAACGTGCAAGACCAGCCGCCGGCGTGCGCCCGGACTCTCATCTCTCCTCGCACCCGACATGCATCCGCGCCGCCCACCATGAGCGATGCGCAGGTAGCTGTGAGCACCAGCACCCCGGCCACGCCGAAGACGTACGCCGCTTCCGGACGCACTCCCCCATCCCGCGTCCATCTCCTCCTCCCTTCCGCTCAGTGCCCAATGTAGCCCTCTTCCTCGCGTACGAGAACCACTCATCTCTCGTAGACTCAGTAGATACTTACTCACGATCGCAAGTGGGTAAATAAGAATATGGGGAGCGTGTTCTGTGTTCCACGCACCCGTTCCTTTACTGGAGGAAAACGATGAGCGACTGTTTACCATCGACAAGTGTACTAAAGTGTAAAACATCGCAAAATCGGTCGTATGTTGTCGGCGGAACCCATATTAGACACGGAACCTAGCCTCATTCTTCTACTTTCAACGGATGATCTACCGACGCGCGTTGGTCCACGATTACTGTCTGACTGAAGGAAAGCAAGAAAAAAACAGAGAGGCGCTTGGTCGTCTGGAGGTCTACTATTTCTACTGTAGCAACCTGCGGAGGTGGATCTACCGCTGATTCACTTGTCTCCATCTTCCAGCCGTGTTATGGAGCTCAGGATTTATGCCTCTAGAGTCATCCTAAAACTCTTCAGGCGACAAATCGCACAATATGTGTTATATCAGCGCTAAATTTGGCAAATCCAAGTAGAAACACCATTCCATGCATTGCAATTGCCGACCCTGACAACTTTGCGCCAGCGAGCAAGTTCGTCAAATTGGATAGGAACTATTCTTTTATCTCCGCATCATCCAGAGAAAGAGAAGTTGGAAGCACAAAGAATCTAAGAGACTTTTACAAAGCAGCGATCGCGCCGCGCACACTAAAACGGGCGGAAAAAACGGAAGTTATTGAATGAAAGAGAAAATGAACGAGGCTACATACTAGAGCATCAAACATGGATCCACTCGGTGTGGTAGAGCCACGCTTCCATGGCAATCCACGCGTCCAAGCCGTCCAGGAAAACGAAATCAAGTCCCTTCTCTCGAAGAGCGTTGAGGCCACTGAGCACTGCCGCGTCAGGACCAGAATCCATGTCTACGTACAGCACGGCGCTTTTGAGAGTGCAAAAGCTGTCTTCCCAGCGGTATTTCACCACCTCGCTAAATCGCCCGTATTTCAGGGAACCCTCATTGACGCATCCAAAGGACAAGCGGCATAGTTGGGGAGCCACTACGCTGCTGCCAGACGCCGGCTTGTCGAGAATGTCGAGTAGCATTGCAGCTGTGGCACTTGCGGCAGGGGTATCCGTCATGATTGCGAGGTCGATGATGGAAGGGAACTTTTGTAGGAGCTCAGCTACCCTGGGAGCGGAATTACACCCTTGGATGCAAAGCTTCCGTAGACGACACGACGAGCGCATGAGCGAGGATTGGAGATGCATGAGGTCACTGTCGGCTTTTTGTGGGTGCGAATAAAATGAGATTTCCTCTAGAAGGGGGAACTTGAAGCAAGCCAATGCAATCGGAGCGGAAATATATAGTCGCCGAAGACACAACAGCTCGATTGATTCGGGCTGCGACCAATGACTGTCGAAGGAAATGGTGATGCATGCCTCAATGAGATTCTGGGTGATCCTCAGTATGCCCTGATGAATGTCCCACGGGGCGCTGAGCTCGTAACGGGTGAGTTGCTGCGCCGGAAAGGAAACCGGTATAAACTGGACTGCATGATTAACACTGACATCCACCAGAGAGAGCCATAGCCCTAAAATATAGACTAAAGTAAGTGGAGCTAGCCATGGTAAATGGTGCCTGTAGCCACGGCGTCAGCCAAGCGGTTGGCTAGGGCCATACACACATATATGCGTGTCCTAGGGTTTATTTTCGCTCCTTTTGGACCGGGTGGGCTCCTTTGTATTTATTTGCTGCTTGATGAATTTGCACCAGAAAGGGTTTTTATTCCAATACACTGGGTCCCGTGACGGGAAAAACGCGAAAAAGAATGCAAAAAAGGAAAGAGATGGGAGGGCTCAAGAGAGGCTTCATGCGAACATACAACTTATTCATGTTGGGTGTCAAAACATAGAATTTCAAAAGCGGAAGGTTTTACAAAAGTGTTGAACATAAAATGGCGACGGACGCGATGGCTCGCGTCACAGGGAGATCTAGAGGAACTACGGATGGCTGTGGCTTCAAAGAGCGGACAGGGGGTGTATAACTTGGATAGTCTTGCCCGTGGGTTTGAGTGGAAAATGAGTGGAACAGCTCGGAATATCTGGTGGCAACAGCAGCAGGATCTGACGGGCATGCACGATAATTGTAGCGCAAAAGGTCCAACCAAAACTGCTGCCGCGAGTCGTTGAGACGATCCTGGGCGGGTAATTTGATGGGATAGCACCGTTGGCGACATGTGTGGGTAAGGAACACACTATTCACGGCGAGTTATCAGCAAAATCAAGTGGAAGGGAGATGACTCCACGCACCTATAGATGCACCAGTGGTACAACACTAGTCCCTGGACAACATGTTCTCCCACATCTTTTGAGTTGCAAACCGTGGAGCGGGCGTACTTTGCGTCGAAATTACAGGTGGATATGCACGAAATGGATGGCCATTCACTGGCAATCAGATACTGAGTTCCCTAGGAGCTGGTATCTGAGTCGTTTCAGTGGGCCCTAAATGTTGCGTTTGGGGCGAATTGGGAGAAAAACCAGAGCGATGTCGACGCCAAATCGACGCCGGATGTCGTGGTAATGTGATTCCGATAATTCGTGGTTTGGTGGACTTTGCTCGAGATCTTGAGTCGCCAGAAGGTCTGTTGACCTATTCTTCATAGTTTTGAGGCAGAATTCAGGTGGAAACAGGAACAGGGAAGCGGCCGTGTTGGACGAAAGAACGATGGCAGGTAACAGCGTGACGTCACGGTTACCTGCCAGTCACGATGTTACCTGCCATCATCTTATTTTATCACAGTGAGGACACTTTTTGTTATTCTGAGGACGGAGGATCGGCGTAAGTTCTTTTCAGAGGCTCCTGAATTATTTCCATGAATTGAGGACAAGTGGAATGTGGTCAAACGAGAGAAGTGGCAGGTAACCTACACAGCCACTGGCAGGTAACACCCAGCTGATCGGCACTTTAACCCCAGAAAGATGTATTATTTTTTCCGCGCAATTGATCGGATGATCTCCCCCGTTTGGTCGTTCGCTACTGCTCTGTTCTGGCTCGGCTAGAAATACCGGCTTTGTCGGCCACAGCTCGGCATCCCCTCATTCCCTTCGGCCGCTGGGTCGGCTGCCCTCTTTCCGGCAAATCCAGTTCGCTCTCCACCGTTGCCCTATTGGATAAAACGGACGGTGTATATCTCCTGATCTGGGTGCGCACTATCCTTAGTCTTGTGCTCCTACGGAACGAATTGCATGCAATATCGGCACTTTCGACACGTCATTTACACCTGTTTGGTCTCGGGGGCTTCATCCTTTCCCGGTCGGCAGCGTGGCAGCGTCGGCCCATCCCCTGAAATTTCTCCCTTGCGATGTTATATGCACTTCCTATTACCCCTCTTCCATGCCCATCACCGTATTTTAGCCTAGGACATGATTCTACTTATCGGCAGCTGTTTCCAATTATCGGCATGATGCATTGCTTCCTCCCACTAAACATTAGACAAATCCAGGTCCGGAGCGTAGCCTACCACAGCGGACTTACAGCCACTTGCAGTACCGAAGGCGCGGATCGAAAATTTCCATTTTGAGCGCTTTTTGATCGTTTTCAAAGAATTCATCGTATCTCGACGGGGATTGCACCTGGGAAGGTATAAAATAGATAGGTTTCACCTACTAATTCATCCGCAATTAGTCATAGAGCCAGATTGCGAGAAATGTATTTATTTCACTCATCTGAAATGCGACCGTCCGGCCTGGTTGAACTTGAGCTAAAAGCCCCAGTTGAAGTTCAATCGAGCTGGTTTTCGGGGAGGGAGGAAAGAATAGTATTCCAAAGAATGTCATAGAGCCATAATACATCTATCTGTCCCCAAAAAATGGTTATTGGCCTCGGAGGCATCTGCCGGGTCGAACTTTCACCACTTTGTCAATTCTGGTCCAAAATTCACGGGGGAAGTCTCCAGAGATCGGTATATGGAGGCCTTACAAGCCTCTGCATTCATTCGATGCAGAAAAACTGACCCACAGGACAATTGCGTCGCGCGCGCGACTGATGCGACGCGTCGCGTAACTGATCAGTGATGTCACGCTCACATCAAGGCCGCGCACATCTTCCTTCCCTCCACGCCATGGCTCGCAAAACACGAGCAGTGCCCCTCAGGCAACACTACTCACGCGACCTAAAGCGCCGTGTGATCCACCTTTCTCAAAGACTCCACATGACCTCCACCCAGATCTCTGTTTTGCTGGACATGCCATTGCGCGTCGTCCAGCGTGTGCGTCAAGTTTGGAGTGAAATTGGTGAGGTGGCTAGGGACCGTACTCGGGCCGGAAGGTCCCCTCTTATGTCCCGCGAGGCTGTCGATGTATTTGCTCCCCAGACGGTTCATCCTCATCTGGTAGACTGACACCTGTTTAGATGATGCTGGGGCTCTTGGAGCATTCCCCCGATATGTACCTTGATGAAATACAGGATCAACTGTCTGACCTTCATGGGGTCGACGTTTCCTTGTCTACAATCACTCGCACACTCCGGCGATTAGGCATGACCTCAAAAAAGGTGTGTTTTGTGCAATATTCAGCTACTGTCCACTGATGATTGTTTCTATAGCTATCTAAACCTGCTGCCGAACGTTGCGAGGAGTCCCGGCGGATATTTGCCTTCGAAGTTGGCCAGTACCCAGCCGAATATCTTGTCACAGCCGACGAGGCTGCGGTCAATATATTGACGACGTACCGCGACAATGGCTGGTCGTATGTTGGTACCCGAGCTCGTAAAGCATGCAACTTTGTACGAGGCACCCGGTACGACTCTTTCTCTTTTCATTATCAATGCTAACTAGCCCAACAAGGTATTCACTTCTCCCTGCAATCACAATCGACGGAATCATCTACATGCACGTCAAAATGGGTGGATATAATGGCGAGCAATTTGTGGAATGGTTGGAAGGCCTCTTGGAAGTAATGAACCCGTACCCGGGACCGCGCAGCGTGCTGATTCTAGATAACTGCCGGATCCATCACGTCGATGAAGTCGAGGAGATGTGTACCGCAAAGTATGTTTTATTCTGCACCCCGCTTCCGACTCTAAGCTCACGTCTCCCTCAGAGGAATCAAACTTCTGTACCTTCCTCCCTATTCACCAGACCTCAATCCGATCGAGGAGTGCTTCTCGTGGATCAAGCACTACATCCGCCGCCACGGTCAAGAATTCCGCAAAATTTGTGAGGGTGATGATAAGGCAGCTCCGTATGTATATCTGTACAACGCGATGGCACAAGTTACCGCAGAAGCATCGCGAGGATGGTTTCGTCACTCTGGTTACTTGTAGACAATTATTGCATTGAATGGGCAGATGCGTGCGAAGCAATTTTGAGGGACAGATGTGACAATACTACTGGTAACGAGCACGTCTTGCCAACTTCTCCAGACGCTTCACCTCTTTTGCAACCTCCTTCACAAGAAACTGCGCGTCACCGAGAACAATGCCCCCAAATTTTGCCTCTCCCAGATCATCGGCGGTGAGATGTACGATTTCATTGATGTCGAAGAAGTGGAGCGAATCAAGGGCCTCCGCGGCGTCTCGAAGAGAATGACGCTGGGGAGTTTTGGTAATGAGCGTGTTGATAAAGTCAGAAATAGACGGATACGAGGGACCAGAATCCTCGGCTGGGTCGCTGGAGAGCATGGGCGGAAGAGCGCGGGCTGGAGGTCCAGTGGGAGCAACGGGTGTCGGCGGATAGCCAGCGAAACCAGGCATACCATAGCCGACAGGGGGCATAGGCGGGTACCAGGGATATGCACCATGCGGCCCACCATGCGGCGGAAATTGCCCCATCGTGGGCGGAGGGCTGGGATTCCCCTGGGGTTTCTTGTGAAAGACTTTGAACATCTCACCCTCGGGCGGGGTTTTTTCTGTAACCTTGAGCGTACCACATGCCTGTAGATGACAAGATCAGTTTGTGCAAAGAAGAAGCAGGAGACACTGACCAGGCTCACGGCCCATGCGCGACGCTGCGGGAAAGTCAAATGAACATGATTCCCGCCCCGGTCAATCTTGCAGAGGTGCGTGGGGCCACATCGGACACATTTGCGGTACTCTGCTTCGAGGTCCGCCATCGCCTTGCGCTCCCCGTCTACGATACCTACATCTTCCTCGTCGTCCGGCTCGGACTCGTCGTTGTCTAGATCCAGGGCTTTCATGGCAACCTTCTTTTTACCTTTTGCGGGCGGCACTGTCTTCTTGTGTTTCGCGCGAAGCGAAAACATGTACTGTGGGATATGAAGGCTTCGTTTGAACACAGGAGGTGGAGCTTACATTATCTGGCAGAGCGAAAATCGTGACGCGCAGGTCCTTCTTTGCCTTGATTTTTGCGACGGCATCCGTGACCAGGCCAGTCCAATCCTTGTCGGTAGTGAGGTTGATCGTTGCCTCTTTGCCATTGGAAGTAGAGAATTTGTATGCGAGAGTCGGCTTGCGGGAGACGCTGACACATCCCATAGTCTCATGTATCGCCTCAACCGCGTCTTCAAAGGATGTGAATGAGCCGACCGAAACCCGCCGGTTTCCTTCGGAGGTTCCCTCGGGAATCATGAAGACGATCTCTGTTCACTTGCGTGAATACAGCACTGAGAACAGAGAGAAAGCGCACCTGTTTCGACCACCTCAACATCCGAATCAGACTCTACCGTCTTCTTTTTACGTGCTGAGGGATGAGCGTAGAGTCCATCAGACAAGATCAGAGACATGGTACATAACAACGCACTAGCTTTCGGTTTTTTAACCTTCCCAGCTGCCTTTTTTACAGGCTTCTCAACAGCCTCAGGTTCCGAATCCGATGGAGTCGCAGCCGGTTTGCCCTTGGGCTTTGGCCCTGGTTTCTTTCGCGCAGGCTTGGCAACGGGAACCTCCACATCAGAGGCATCGGACACCACGTTAGATTTACGCTTCGTCCTGGAGCGGGTATCCGGTGCAGCCTTTTCCGAGCCGTCGTCCGAGGGCGGTGCCATAGGGGTGTCAGAATCGGGAAAATCTAGAGGGTCGAAGTCGTCCGCCGGTGCGAGTCGACCAGGAACGGATGACGTTGTGAGAGGGCTCGAGATGAGGGATTCCTGGAGTTTAGACACAGCCTGGGCCCTTGTTTCAGCGGCAATGGCCTGTCTACGCTCGAGACGCGCCTCTCGTGCGGCTGTAAGTGTCTTCTCGTTTGCCATTCACCAAGGGCTGGTGAAGAAGATGCGCGGCCTTGATGTGAGCGTGACATCACTGATCAGTTACGCGACGCGTCGCATCAGTCGCGCGCGCGACGCAATTGTCCTGTGGGTCAGTTTTTCTGCATCGAATGAATGCAGAGGCTTGTAAGGCCTCCATATATCGATCTCTGGAGACTTCCCCCGTGAATTTTGGACCAGAATTGACAAAGTGGTGAAAGTTCGACCCGGCAGATGCCTCCGAGGCCAATAACCATTTTTTGGGGACAGATAGATGTATTATGGCTCTATGACATTCTTTGGAATACTATTCTTTCCTCCCTCCCCGAAAACCAGCTCGATTGAACTTCAACTGGGGCTTTTAGCTCAAGTTCAACCAGGCCGGACGGTCGCATTTCAGATGAGTGAAATAAATACATTTCTCGCAATCTGGCTCTATGACTAATTGCGGATGAATTAGTAGGTGAAACCTATCTATTTTATACCTTCCCAGGTGCAATCCCCGTCGAGATACGATGAATTCTTTGAAAACGATCAAAAAGCGCTCAAAATGGAAATTTTCGATCCGCGCCTTCGGTACTGCAAGTGGCTGTAAACTGGAATGCCACAGAGGCTCCTACCGAGTTCGATCGAAAACATCCACGGTCCACCCGAGGCTACATAGGCATTCATAGACAACACAGTTGATGTATCCAGATAAAAAAAGGCTGCTCAAAGCTGGGATTTTACCCAATCAAGTGACTTATAAAGGCCAGGCAGAGAAAAAAGAAAGAAAGAAAGAAAGAAAGACGGAACGCGATCTAGCGCCTGTTAGGCGCCGTTGTATGTATCACGTGATCGTGTTTTGGCTATTCATATCTTTCTTGAATCTACAATGTTCGTCGACGCTGCAAGCATCCGGTCGGAACGGAAATTGTCCGGGACTATTAATCCTCCAAGTCTGCGCAGCAAGTTTATTTTTGCGATTTTTCCTTGAATTGAAAGAGTCCGAATGGTCACGAAATCGTGCGAACTGCCCACAAAACATGTTTCATGAGCCGTTTCAAGAATCATATGTGCAACCTACCCCATTTTTCGCTCTCAAGTATGAACGACATTCTCAGTTCTCGATAATCTAGATTTGAGGACTGCTTCTGATGAAATCTAGGGCCTAAACGAAGTCGAACTTGGTGTCTGAAGATCCATCAAATACGCTGTGACCGGCGTGACAGGCGTTACTTTCTCTTCACACCATCGACCATCCGCCGCAGGATGTCATCCCCTCCCCCATCTGCGCCCCCTCCGATGTCCAGAGCATCTTATTACATGCCCTCTCGTTCGCCTGCTTCATTTCAATCTGGTATTATCGGGCCAATGCTCTGCGACAGCTCCGTCTTGTTCGCCACGTCTCCTCTCCTCCACGCCCCTCTAGACGACGACTGCCACTGTACACGCTCTCTTGGGCTACACCTGATTTAATAATAAAGGTCTCTCTCCACAATCCCAGGCCAACGCCGCGCAAATGAGCTAAATACGAGCGAAGGGAGCCGAGGTGAGCTGAAAGGAGGTGAAAAGGTGCACTCGGTGTGTAATCCACCTGCTGTGGTGCAATACTACTGACTCACATTTCCTTGTCTTCTAGCCGCTCGCAGCGACAGCGCCCCAGCTTTTGACCGCGAAAGGCTGGATGTGCCCGCGCACGGCGTTCCACCACATCTCTCCATTCCCCTACTGACCGAGCGGCGGTGTCGGCGCGTTCAACTCCCGTAGCTGCGTACACTATTGCCCCATCGCGTGTCCCCCCGCACAAGCTACGTGCTGATTTTTGCGCTCGGTGGTGTGCCGTCCCCCCGGCTGCATGCCGCATGCGCGGTAAGCACTTTCCCTACCGCGTTTTCCACACGCCGCACGTCCGCTACAAGACGCCATCGGTTTTCGAACGGGCGGTGCAGGATCCGATAGATTTGAACGTTTTTTTTTTTTGCGTTGTCCTACTGACCAAGCTGCCTCACTAGGTAGCACAAATCGAACGCGTGGCTGGCGCAATTTGCGACATTCAGATTTAGACGCGGCCGCTCGGGCCTGCGCTCGTCGCCAATGCGCACCAGATTGTGAGTAGCGCCTGCATCGCAGTGCGCAGAGGGGACATTCATTCCCCCAACGCGACGCCCCGGCTTACACCGCAATGGCTACGCACGCTCAGTTGCAGGCGTGATGCGTTGCGATGTCTCTCCGCCCCACAGTTCCTGCACGCCGTCTATGATTTTCCTGGGCTGGGATTGCGACAACGTGGGTACAGCGGCATTTTGGGTTTTCACACGGCTGTAGAGTAGGTTTCACATTTGTTCCTGTACGACGTCTACTCTACCCACCGTACCCATAGCCAGCCATAGTTTTGTGATTTTTTGTGAATATTTCGCCGCCATCGTGTCCGACGACGTCGAGGGCGTTTGATCGCTGTCGTCCAAATGCGGATATCTCTATTCGTCGAGCAGCACAGCGACGGCAGCCATCATGCCATGTGAGGCAGTCTGATGGAGTAAATAAAGGTCGGATGCGTCTCTTATGTAAATGGTGCGTCGTCCGAATCGGGTATCTGTTTTGCGCAGGAACTGGGAATGATGGGAACATCGCGAGATAAATAAAAGATAAACACCTTCAATGCTTGAAACGGTCCTCCACACATAGCCAAACACTCCCTAAATGAGCTTTAGGGTTAAGTGGATAATGCACTGTATCCATGGCCCCAGCCATCCATGGCTGGAGTCGTGGTTACAGGCAACAATTACTATGGCTAGCTCCAAGCCAGGAGACTATATCCCAGGGCTATTGGTGCCAGAGAAGGCGCCGTTTGGAAGCACTGAATGGATTCCTCGGCCTCCTGGCTTGCTTGATCTGCGCACTGGATCCAGAGTCGACGCAGCAGTGGGAGGCGACCTCGGAGGTCCGCCAGCAGGGGAACAAGAAAGGAAGTCAGGGTAAGGCCGAGTTCCTCCCATCGAGAGGCATGCTTCGTCAAAGACCGGAACATTTCGAGTTGTGGACGTGAGTCTGAAGTTTCACAGCCATGGAAATGAACTTTCAGCGTGTGAGCACGCGACACCTGGGTCTCGACCATGGCCGTTGGATAACAAGGTGACTGGTCGGGGCCGGAATGGCAAGAAATAACCACAAGTGACCACAAAGAGGGATTTAGGATAGCGACTGCCCTCCAACGGCGACTGACGTGGGTAAATAACCATGGGCTATCCGTGATTCGCATTTTTCGAAGTTTGGCCAAGGGTGATGCCCACGCAAATATTTCAGACAGCACTTCAGGCGGCATCCGCCGAAGCGGAGATAGAATTGCGCGATTCTGCGCCCGAAAGCTCGACAAGGAGACTTGTTCTTCCTCCAGCCGTTGCAAGCGATCCCGAAGCTGTGAGATCTCGTTCGCAAGCCATGCTAAGCGTCCATCGGCCTTTACGATCGCCGATTGGACGATAACGACCTCGGAGTCAAGAGGCGGTTCGTTGGAGTTCAAGAGGATGTGCTGCCGTGTTTTCAGGTCGCCGCCAAGACGCTCTGTGGGGGGTGTCGCTTCTGGTTCCATCTAAGTCTTGTGTATGAGCGCTTCTGGAAACAAACATTCAAGGTCTCTTACTTACCACAGTGCGCACCGCGAAACGGCAATGGGAGAAACTGTGGACGCGAGGAGCACGCAAGAGAATAATTGATCTTTCGATGTCACGGTCTGATGGCCGCTTCTCTGCCGTGGGGCTTTCCAGCAACTTTCCAGTAACATAAAATTGGACAGCTGATTCAACTCAGTCGGGTTATACTTTGAAGGTATCTCTACGTCGCTATCGGGCATACCTGTGCTACTTGTTCGGTGTTCAATGTGAATCGTGCCAGCGGAGTGTCGAATCTAACTTGAACATTCGACGCAGATCATCCGTACCATTCGGAAACTTGCACGGTCAACATTCCGAACGACGCTAACACCGTGTAGCCCGAAGCGCCGTGTACACCGTGCACGTCCATGTTGAACTGACGAATTTCGGTCTCGTTCGGGAGTCAATATCAATTTTCTGTTTCTGACATAATCCCTCAGCGCGAGATATATAAACTCAGAGCAGGTTCGCTGGCTAATCCAGAACCACCAAAGAAATGTCCGCCACAGAAGTTAAATATGTCGTTATTGATTCTGGGATTTCGGTCTTTTATCGCACCGCCGGGAATCCGGCGGCCCCGACCATCCTCCTCCTCCATGGATTCCCCACGTCTTCCCACCAGTACCGCAACCTCATCCCGCTGCTAGCGCAGCACTACCGCGTCGTTGCGCCGGACCTCCCCGGTTTCGGTTTCACGACCGTCCCCACAGAGCGCAACTACAAATACACCTTTGCGGCATTCACTACTACCATCGGCGCGTTCCTCGATGCCCTCTCCATCACCTCTTTTGCTGCGTACATCTTTGACTACGGCGCGCCCGTTCTGCTTCGCCTCGCGCTTGAGCGCCCGAGCGCCATTAAGGCGATCGTCTCGCAGAACGGTAACGCTTACACGGAGGGACTGGGCCCCGCGTGGGCGCCGGTCAAGAAATATTGGGCCACGGGCGCGGCGGAGGACCGTGTCGCTGTCGCCAAGAGCCTTCTCACGTTCGACGTGACGAAATGGCAGTACACCCACGGGGCGCGCGCGCCCGACGCGATCGCACCAGAGACATACACGCTCGATTGGGCGCTTCTCCAGCGCCCAGGCAACTTCGATATCCAGCTCGACCTCTTCAAGGACTACGAGACCAATGTCACGTTGTACCCGCAGTTCCAGGAGTATTTCCGCAAGAGCCAAGTGCCGCTGCTTGCCGCCTGGGGCAAAAACGACCTGTTCTTCGTCCCTCCTGGCGCGGAGGCGTTCAAGCGCGACCTTCCCGAGGCGGAGGTAGTCCTGTTGGATGCGGGACATTTTGCGGGGGAGACGGAGACGGCCGAGATTGCCGGGCTCATGTTGAAATTTTTGAAAAGTGTTCTTTGACAGAACGGTGTTTCCTGAGTATCCGTAAACATATCTAGATGCGTTCATGTAAATTCCAACCAGTTGCGCTTCTCTATTCCGCGTACGCCCGGAATCACGACTTGAGTACACGGTATCTGAGATTTGAAGGAACATGGGAACACTTCGTTATTCGTGAAACATGACGGTTCATCCATGATACTTGTTGATCCTGGTTATACTGCGCAAAAAAGTAAAAAGTAAATTACAGCGGACGCATGGGCGACTGGAACAACAACTCACAAGTCTGTATTTTATCGGAGTCGTTGTCTCTGAGATCGAGATGTAGAAAGGCAACCAGGGTTTGTTGACAGCCTTGCCCTTAAGCTTCTCGATCTTGCAACAGACTTCAAGGTGCAAGTGCTGCAGGAAAAGAGATATGCAGAATTGAACCCCAAATAGCAATTAGTGTCTCGGCACTGTATGCTCATCGTGCAAATTAAAATAGCGACCGAGAAAGATCAAATTGCAGATAACATTATTCGCCAGAAGGACAGAAACCGAAGGCAAAGTTCAGGTGTAGGAACGGTCTAGAACAGAGGGAAAGTCATTGGAGGGAAAATTGAGACAGTGAGCTACGTACAACCGAAATCAATTCCACCGTGAGTAGGAGAGCCAATCGCCCATCTCAATGGTCGCGTCCGTTCCCTCGAGGAAAACGAAGTCAAGTCCGTCCTTGCGAAGCGTGTTGATACCATCAAGCACCGCTGCGTCTGGATGGGGACCCGATCCTACGCACAACGCGGCACGTTGGAGATTGTAAGAGCTCGCTTCCCAGCGATACTTGACCATCTCCAGAAACCGTGTGTAATCGAGGGAGCCTTTACGAAGGCATCCAAAAGATAGGCGGCGCAGCTGAGGAGCGACTACTCTCGGACTGCTGGCAGCCGTCTCCTCTTCGAAAATGTCGATCAACATCTGGGCCCGCGCGCTGGTGACAGGGCTTTCCGTTATCACTGTGAACTCCACGATGGCGCGAAACTTTTCCAAAAATGCCGGTATTAGGTGAGCGTCCGGGCACCCGTAGAAGCAAAGCTTCCGGATAGGACACAACGAGCGCATGAGCGAGGATTCGAGATGAGGGAGACCTCCGTCTGCTGGTTTTCGGTACAAAGAGAGTGTGATCTCCTCCAGGAGGGGGAATTCGAGGAAGGTTAATACAAACGGATCGGAAACATATAAGCGCCGAAGATACAACAGTTCGATGTTGTCCCCGGGCACCCGCCAACCATTGTCGCCGAGGTCGATGACAATGCGCGCTTCAACAAGATTTTTTACCAGCTTCAGTACGCTTCGATGAATGTCCCACGGGGCGTCGAGCTCATAACGGGTGAGTTGCCAAGTCGGAACGGAAACCGGTATGAACCGGTATTCGTTAGCTACGCTGAGGTCTGCCAGGGAGGGGGCCGATTCGAAACAGTCGATGGAGCCCACAGCTTGCTGGCTTTCTTCACCATCCCACTCGATCGCCAATCTACGCAGTAATGGGACACGACCTCGAAGGCCGTCCAGCAGGGGATAAAGAGACGAAGTCAGCCCAAGACTGAGTTCCTCCCATCGTAAAGCATGTTTCGCCAAACACTTGAAGCTTTCGATTTGCGGATTGGGGTCGGAGGTTTGGCACCCATAGAAATGGATCTTTAGTGTGTAGGCGCGCGAAATATGAGTTTCGATCATGGGCAAGGGATAAGACGGCGAAGAAACCAGCGGTGATGGCTGGTAACTGATCGCGACCAGTGACCACAGTGATGGATTTGAGACGGCGGCTGCCCTCCAGCCACGACTGACATGCGTCAAAACCCAGGGGCTTTCCGTCGGACGGTATCTACGATGCTGTATCGCGTTGGCGGCTGGCGCCAGCGTCCACGAGAAGATTTCCTCAAGTATCTCGGGCGGCATTCGTCGGAGTGGGGAGAGGATGATGCGGTTCTGAGCTTCGTAGCTGTACAACGATACACGCTCTGCCTGCAGCTCTTTCTGTCGTTCCTCGAGTCGCTCAATCTCCTTGTTTAGAAAGCCGAGCCACGCGCCGGCATCCAAGATAACAGTCTCGACAATAGGGATGTCTGAGTCCAGAGGCGGTTCATTGGAATTCAATAGCACATGGTGTCGCGTTCCGGGAGTGGCATGCTTCACATTCGGATTCGGTGGTGGGGTAGCCTGAGCGACTCCGCAGTAGTGGCACCGAAACGAGTTCATCTGGGCGTCTGAAAAAGCTAGAGGTCATAGCTTTTCATTCACAGAGCGGGAGGCTTACCATTCAAATCCCTTTTTTTACGTCGTGGCGGTTTGAAAGGGAGCCTGTGACACAGGCTGTCACTCATTTCGCGTACCGCATGGCCACTTCTTCCTACCTGCGACCACCATATCTTTGAAAACTATCCAAGGGTGCGTACGGAGCGGTGTCCAGTTAGATCATTCTTCATGTCCCTCATTCTCAGAAAGCCGCTCATGTGCCCACACAGTACACTGCGGCCTCGTTGGTGGCACACAAACAGAAAATCCGCTGAATGCCACCCCGGAAACACGACACCAGATGCTATTGAACTCCAATGAAGCACCTCTAGACTCGGATGCTCCTCTAATACACTCCGCTCTCTCGAAAACGAACGCGCGGTTGGCGTTTCTCGACCAAGAGATCGCACGACTTCAGGAAGAACGCGCCTCACTGACGAGCTATCGAACGCGAAACCGCGGCATTCTCTCCCCGCTCCGGAAGATGCCACCCGAGGTGCTGGGGGAGATTTTTCTGTTGGCAGTGCCTACTATGAAGGCGCGTCGAAAAGTTTGTGTGACAGACAGTCCGTGGTACTTGACGCACGTGAGCGGCCATTGGCGGGCGGTCGCCGTCTCGATTCCAGCATTATGGTCGTTTATCCACGTTCATTGTGTGGGTATAGGGCCCTTGTATCCGTCGGCCATGCTCGAAACCCAGATCGCCCGCGCCGCAAGGATGAAGATCCATTTTCATGGTACCGAATGGTATAACTCACAAACTCAAGTCGGGATATTTCAGCGTTTGGCCAAGCACTGCTCACGATGGGAGGAACTTGATCTTACATTGACCTCAGCCCTACTTTCCCTATTCGCGAGCCTCCGAGGTCGTCTTCCGTTGCTCCGCAGAGTATGGATCCAGTGGGCAGAGGAAGAAAGCCAGAACTCGTTGACTTCGATGGACGTTTTCGATGGGGCTCTTTCTTTGGTGGACGTTGGTATCTACAGCCAATACCGATTCCTACCGTTCTCCCTGCCGGTGCAGCAGCTGACCCATTACGACCTCGATGCCCCTTGGCGGACGCACCAGGCCATATTGAAGATGTCCCCCAAACTTGTCGAGGCTCGCATCGCGATTGGATTTGGTCCCGAATCCTGGCCGCCAGAGGAGGAAATTATCGAGCTCCCGTGCCTCCAACGTCTCTACGCATCACGTCCAGAGATCCTCGATTACATCCGGGTTCCGGCGCTAGAGGACCTTGCGTTACATCGCCTGTCATCCCCTACCGGCGCCAGAAACGTTCTCTCCTCCATTACACGCTCCGCATATGCCCTGCAACGACTTTGTCTCACATGCCTTCATGATGGCATAGTTATCACACTCCTAAATGGCATCCCCTCGATCACGGAACTGCGGATTTCGGTCCATAAATCCACTGTCAGCAATGTCAACACCCTGCTGAAGGATCTTACCGTATCGGGCGACATCATGGCCAACACGGTGGCTCCCCAACTCTGCAGTATATCTGTGGGATGCGAGATTGGCGCCGACATTGACTGCGAGTTATACAAAGAGATGGCTATATCGCGCCGGAGAGCAAATCACTGTGCCCTTACCAGGGTCGCGTTATTGCAGGCAAAGCACACGAATCCTAAACTCTTTTCTTTCTACAGGGAGCTTCGCGAGGAGGGATTGGACCACGTTTGGCTACTCGAAGTGCACGCGGAGCCGATACTCCAACAATGGGACTTTCAACCTGACTGGACCTTCTAGCGGCTTCGTTTTGTATTAAGCAGAGCCGTGGTATACAATAGTAAACGAGTAAACATGAGACCTCATGCGTAATATCATATCGTTTGCACTCCAAAGAACAATACAGCTATACCGCGTGAACCCAACTTGAACCTACAACAACTTACATGTATTTCCTTAGATGACCGACTCTATCATAGACATGGAACACTGCCAAAACGCACAGGAAAACGTGGTGCCAAATCCCATGGAGCGTCACTATCGCAATGTTGAAAACATCAGGCCTGAGGGAGGTTGAGGTTATGTAATGACACTATGATGTGAGAAGAGGGACGTACTACCGCTCAATATCTTCGATGGAAAATCCAACCGTCGATGACTTCGGACGCTTCCGCTCCTTCCAACAGAAGCAGATCCAATCCCTCCTCGCGAAGCATCTTTAGCTCAGCAAGTGTCGGGTTGGGACCAAAAGTTTGCTCTGTGAGGAGCGCGATCTCCTTGAGGTTGCAATGCTCTGTCTTCATGCGTGATTTCACCATCTCCAAAAATGGGGGATAGTCTATGGGGCTTTCCGACTCGGTCTCCCAGCCCAGAGACAAAGACCGCAGCTGCTGGGCCACAATCTTCGGCGCCGCTGCGTCAGAAACAGTGAGATCTGTGACCAAAGTATCGATCATCTCCCCGACGCTCGACGCTGCGGCTGCAATTGCGAGCTCAACGATCGAGGGGAAGCGGTGCAGGATGTCTAGGATTACGACAGGGTCGGCGCATTCTTCGAGTCGAAGGCTTCGGACAAAAGGAGATCGAGCGAGAAAGGCGTCGAGATGTGGTAGAATTTCAGTGCCTCCTACGTCTGAGTCGATTGCAATTTGGGCCAGTGCGAGTTCCTCCAGAACAGGAGTGCGGAGAGACTTCAGGGATTCCAAATTCGCGTCATCGTACATGTATAGGCGGCGAAGATGTGCCATTTCGATTATTCCGCCAGCATCCGGTATTAAAGTCTGGTCCGAGGTGATGCAGGCTTCCACAAGGCGTGTGGCGAGTCGCAATATGCGCCGGTGCGTCTCCCACGGGGCCACAAGTTCATAACGAGTGAGGTGCTGCGCAGGGAAGTGGAAGGGGAAAGCCCGAGAGTAGTCAACGACTCCGATGTCTCGCAGACAAGGCACCTCTTTGAAAGTGTCGAGGTCCCGCGGCGGCATATGGAGTGTGTGCCCGGACCAGCGGATCCATAATTTACGCAGAGAGGGGAGGTTGCCCCGAAGGTCCGCAAGGAGCGGGAACACATCCGGTGTCAACTGAATGTGGAGCTCTCCCCATCGCGTGCTGTGCCTCGCCAATGTCTTGAACATTTCGGTCTGCTCGGAGTTCCCCCACATGTCTCTATTGCCGTAGAAATGGATCTTCAGCTTCGCATTCTGAGCGCGCGCGATTTGTGCTTCGACCATGGCCAATGGGTACGTTGTGGGGCCTGTTTCGGGGACGAAGGAAACGATCACTAATGACCATAGGGAATGAAGGGAGAGGGCGATCTTCTTCCAATCCCGGCATACGTGCGTTAGGACCCACGGACTGTCCGTCATCTGGATTCCTTTCTGAGGCCTGGGAGAGGGCAACGTGAGCATGAATATCTCCCCAAGAATCTCGAGTGGCATCATCCGGAGAAGGGAGAGTATCGCTCCATTCTGCCTTCGGTGGCTTGCCAACGCGGAGCGCTTCTGCTTCAGCTTTTCCAGCTGTTCAGAGGCGCGTGTTATCTCATTGTCCAGAGATGCCAGACGCGCGTCGGTTTCGAAGAGGACCGATTGGACAGTGGGGATGTCAGGATCCCGAGGCGGTTCGTTGGAGGTCAAGAGCGCGTGGTGTCGCGTTCCGGGAGCTGGATTCAAATGTGGAGGTACGCCGTTCATCTGAGTATTCCAGATAATCAACGACAGTTTATCGTCAATTCGCCAGCACTGACCGTCCGAGAAGAGCTTCACAAGTGGTGCCAGATATAACACAGCCAAAGGCGACCTGTGCCATTGAGCTTCAATTCAAAACTCAAGAAGGAGAGATTGCCTAAATGTCTGCAGTACTGACCGTCGTGGTGCTGGGGCGTTTATCGACTGGTGGTGGTGAAGAGACAGGAGAGGTTAACACAGCCACAACGCCACTCGGGCTTTCCAGTTTCAATTCGAGATCCCACAAGTAGTTGACAGTCGAGTACAGAGAAACTAGCCAGTCAAACAGTCGTGTATAAGCAGTAAAACAACAGGATAGGTAGGAGGACGAAGTATGAAAGAAGAAGGAAAAGGGAAAAAAAATCATATCCGTCTTCGACGCGTCCCCTCACAGATTTTGCTTTCGATCGCCCTCCTCATCTCCTCCCTCCCTTCCTCACCATCCCTCCCCTTCCCCTCCCCTCCTTATCACCCTCCCCCTCCTACTTAACACCTAATACCGCCTCTCATCATACCCACCGCGCCCGCCACGTCCTCCCCTGCCCCCGCGGTCCCGATCATCATACTCCCCCCTCCCGCCCCGCTCATAATCCCCCCGCCCGCCGCGGTCATACTCGCCGCGCCCGTAGTCCCCGCGGTCACGGTAGTCATCGCGCCGCCCGCCGCCGCCACGGTAGTCGTCGTACCGCCCGCCGCCACGGCGGTCGCGGTCGTCGTAGTCGCGCGCGTAGCGCGAGTCGTAGGGGCGCGGGTCGTAGGGGCGTTCGTCTGCGAGTGGGGTTAGCGGTGTGATGCGATGAGGCAATGGTGGGCGCAAGTGTGTGGGATGGGACGAGAAAGACGAAGCATGGCAGTCGAGGAAAGGGCGGCGGAAGAGCGCACGCAGGGCGAACGTAAACACGATGGCCAGTTCCGCCGATAGGTGAGGACGGGTGAGGACGAGGACAAAGTGCAGATGGAGCACGATTCCCTTTATGGAAATTGCCTTTCCTTTTATGGAAACTGCCCTCCCCTCGAAATCGCCGCGAGTTCGTCTAGTACGATGTAGCGAGGCATGATGCAGCGAAGTTCGTTGCTCGCAACGCGTACCCCACCTCGACTCATACGAACAGGATCTCCCCCTCTCCCGCGTGCAGAAAGGGCACATCCGCCCTCTTCCTCTCCAGCATGCACGCCAAAAAGCAAGGGAAAAAGAGGGGAAAAGACTCACTATCCCCCCTCTTCGGCGGCCCATAGTACCGCCCCGGCGTCGGCGTGCGCGCGCGTCCACGGCGAGCCTGTAAAACAAGGAAATCCGTCAGCGATCGGTAAGGGTCGATGAGACGTAGGAGCGGTTAGGAGATAAGTGGCTGCGCGCAAGTGCGCTGCTGCTTAAGGCAAGGGAGAGGCAAGGCCGCAACGCAACTCAATGCAGCGACGTAAAGCTCGTTGCTCAACGCGCTGCACGAAGGCAAGCAACGCAACGCGAGGCCCGCGCCAGGGTCGATGCAGCAGACGACCAGCACGGCAACGAAGTCCGGACTCAAGATGGAGAAACAAAACCCACCTTCTCGACATGAATCGCCTTCCCCCCGAGCTCTGTCCCATGCAGCGCCGCCACCGCCGCCTCCGCCTCCTCCGGCGTCTCCATCGTCACGAACCCGAACCCGCGCGACTCGCGCGTGTGCGGGTCGTACATGACTGAGGCTTTTTGGACCTGCGAAAAGGAGTTAGTTGAGTGACGGCAACAGGAAGGGGGGAGGGAGGGGAGGGAAGAAAAGGATGGCGAGGGGAGGTGTGGGAAGGAGATGATGCGGTGTACAATGGCAGCAGTGGGAGATGTTGGCTCGTGAAAAGGAGCCGGAGGAGCGATGGCATGATATGGAAGGTGAACGAAAAAAACGCAAGCACGCACCCTTCCAGTCTTCGCAAACGCCGCCTCGAGGTCGCGCGTGTCGATCTTGTGGCTCAGCCCCGAGACGTGCAGGTTGTTCCCCGGGTTGTGGCTGCCGTAGCTGTGTTAGCGTACGAGCACGAGCGGAGCGAGTGCAAGGGGAGCGAGTGCAGCGAAGCGAGTGCAAGAAGCGTAGTGGGAAGGGCGAGGGAGGGGGGGAGGGGAGGATGGCAGGGAGGAAGAGTGTAGCGAGTGGAAGAGGGTGCAAGGCGGGGAGGAGTGGGTGCAAGGGGAGGGGGCGAGGGGAGCAATTGAAGGGAGGGAGCGATTGAAGTAAGCGTAGCGATTGTAGTGAGTGGAAAAGGGTGCAAGGGATGGGCAGGGAGACGGAGGGGAAGGAGAGGAGTGGGCGAGGACGGGGTGCAAGGGAGGGGGAAGGAGCGGGTGCGAGGTGAGTGAAAGGCGAAGTGGATGGGAGACGGACGAGGGGGAGAGGAGCAGAGGGATGGGGCAGGAAGGGCAGAAGGGGGAGGGGAGTGGAGCGGGTGAAAGGCGAGTGCAAGGCGGGGAGGGAGGGAGTGGGAAGCGGGGAGGGGAGGGGAAGGAGGAAAGGGAGGGGGGAGGGGAAAGGGTGCCAGTGCAAGGGGAAGGGAAGAGGGAGGATGGGAGGGGAGGGAGGAGAGCGGGTAGGGTAAGGGGAGGGAGTGCAAGGGAGGGACAGACAGCGGTGTGTGGGATGGCGAGCCAGCGAGACAATGCGAACGCGGGGCACAAAATCGACAAGGTGCAGCAAGTGCACAAAAACGAGCATGGGCAAGACACGGTCAATACACACGCACGTCGGACGCGGTGACAGAAAACGAAAGTCGAAAAAAAGTAGCAGGGAAAGGAAGTAAAAGGCAGGGAGTACCCGCCAACGAAGGCACAGTCGAGGACGAAGAAAAAAGCCCTCGAGACGAAGAAAAAGAATCCTCTCCACCCAAAAAAATCGAAACAAGAACGACTCACCCCCTCTCCCCATCCCTCCTAGGCGGACTCCGACTTCGGCTCCTCCCCCTCCCCCCACCCCTTCCTCCATCACGATCGCGGTCGCGGTCGCCGTCCACGCCGTTCGCCCCGTTGCTCCACGCGTCGCCCGAGGCGGGGGCGTCGAGGGGGATGCTCGCCCCGCCGGGGGCCATGTCTTGGGACTGCCATGCTGTGTAGCGTCGTGAGTTATGGTGTGTGGTGGAGGGAGGCGAGGCGAAAGAGAGGTGGAGACAGAAGGCGAGGGTGGGAGGTTAGGTGCGTGGTGTATGGTGAGGGTTGGAGGTGAGGAAATCGTAGCGTAGCTGCTGGTACATATGGTGGGATATGTGGCGACGCCGTAGAGAGAAATCGAGCGATAACGTCGCCGCCGGCGCAGCAGCTGCTAGCACCATGGCCGTCGGTCCAGTCGATACGGGCGGGCCCGAAAGGTCGACAAAAAGCGCACAGATCAACGAAAAATCGTGTGCTGGCGGCTGTCGTCCGTCGACATCAGGGTCGAGGCCAGAAAATTTGCCCAGAGGACCAGGTCGACTACTGGGGCTGGGGCGACAGCAAAAGGCCGAAAATCGAGCCGAAACGACGCAAACAAAGGCGATATCGAGTCGAAAAAGAGTCGAAAATCGGAAAGCGGAAAATCGAAGGCGAGGGGGTGTGTAATTACTGAAGTACTGATACTGGAGGCGAAAAGGCGGGGGCGGGGCGCGTACCGTCGTCCATTGTGGGCTGCTGCTGCTGCTGCTTTTGGTGGTTGTTGAAGTTGTTGGTGGTGGTGGTGGTGGTCGGGGTCGAGGAGGTGGTGAGCTGGCGCTGTTTGTTTGTTTTCCCACGTACACACACGTGAGGTGCCGGGCACCACAGCCTTCGGCCGCGGCAAGTGCCAAAAGTTTCAACCTTGGTACAATTGATGAGGAAGTTCCAAAACGGAGGTTAGAGCGCCGGCTCAATGAACGAAAGTTCGGCGCTATTTCGACCCCACTCCAGTCCCAGTCTGATACTCTCCCGGCCAGACGCTTAAGAACCCAAATAGAGCTCGCACCGGGTGTCTCTCGTACTTTTGTGCTCGACATCGATTCGTAATCGCAGCATTTAGAACTCGACTTGCAATGCAGGAAATGAGATCCTTCAAGCACCGGGCGTGTAGGAACACGCACCCACACGATGAGCAATGCCATTCAGAGGTTCGGGGTGAGACAGGGTTCGATTCCCCGCCGGTGCAGAATATATTCGTATAGACTCTCCTCTTTTTGTCCTCTTGGTCACTTGCGTGTCGTCTAAGGTCATACAGAGTTGTGAATTCGGCTCGTTGCGAAGTCACCCCGCAGGTATTCTCAGTTCGCGGTGTGAGATAAGATCTGGCCTGCGTCGCAAATAGACCAGAGCACAAAATAGCAATTCGTAAACCCAGAAGTTGGCTCCTTGCGGGGCTCAAATTCAGCCGGTATAAGCATCGGTCGTGTATGGAACACGCACCCGCGCAATTTCTTCCGTTCGATTTGAGGGTGAGACGGGGTTCGATCCCCGCCGGTGCATAAATAAAGCGTGAATAAAACTCACCTTCTTTTTCTAGCGTAGTCTAAGAGGTGGTACAGAGTTGCGATGTCAGTCTCACTGTAAAAAAGCCAGTCACTCTTGCCTGCGTCGCAGACAGCGGATAGCACAAGAACAAAGAACCGAAAACCCAGAAGTCGGCACCTTACGAGGCTCAAAGTCAGCCGGTATAAGCACCGGTCGTGTATGGAACACGCACCCACGCAATTTCAATCTCGTTCGATTCAAGGGTAAGACGGGGTTCGATTCCCCGCCGGTGCATAGGGCAGTCAGTCGTCTCTTTTTCCCCCTTGCTGTACTCTGTCACACAGATCTGCGAATTTACCCCGCTGCAAAAGAAGCGATCATTACTCAGACAGGTAAAATCCAGCTGACGTCGCAATTGCAAACAGAGGTGGTAGCACAAGAAAAAATAAGAACAAAAATCCCTAAACCAAGGAGTCGGCATTTTACGAGGCTCAAAGTCAGCCGGTATAAGCACCGGTCGTGTATGGACCACGCACCCACACGATTGGATGGTATCGAGTTTGAGGGTAAGACGGGGTTAGATTCCCCGCCGGTGCATAATGGCTGCCTCCTGCTTTTTCCTGCCGGTGTGTTCAGCTAAGGCTGAGGTTTTGACAGCGTTTCTAAGTCAGCCCCGCGGCGAGAAAGCGACGGGAGTTACCCTCAGACAGATAAAATTCGGCCAGCGTCGCACATATAGATAGCACAAGAAAAGATATCCGTAAAACCAGAAGTCGGCACCTTACGAGGCTCAAATTCAGCCGGTAAGTATAAGCATCGGTCGTGTATGGAACACGCACCCACAATTTGGGTGTTACAAAGTCGAGGGTGACACGGGGTTCGATTCCCCGCCGGTGCATAATCAGTCGGCTGACCTTTTTTGCTGTTGGTGTGGTCCAATATCATACAGAGTTGTCATGGCCAAGTCAGGCCCCTGCAAGAGACGGAAACGTTGCTCTTGGAATAAATCCGGATAGCACAAGAAATAATTCATAACCACATTGACAGAAGTCGGCACTTGACTTACAAGGCACCAAATGAGATAGTCTAAGCATCGGTCGTGTATGGAACACCCACCCATACACCCCGAAAATTACGTTCTCGCGAGGGTGAGACGGGGTTCGATTCCCCGCCGGTGTATTATCGCTGCCTCCTGCTTCTTCCTGCCGGTGTGGTCAGCTAAGGCTAAGGTTTTGATAGCGTTTCTAAGTTAGCTCCTCGGTGAGAAAGCGACGGGAGTTACCTTCAGATAGATAAAATTCGGCCAGCGTCGCAAACACAGGATCGTACAAGAATCAATTCGTAAACCCAGAAATTGTGACTTTACTTCAACTTAAAAAAAGGCTCCAAATGAGATAGTCTAAGCCCCGGCCGTGTATGGAACACGCACCGACACCGTTCAAAGATGACATTCTCGGGCAACTCTCGGGAGTGTGAGACGGGGTTCGATTCCCCCCTGGTGCATGAATAGGTATGGTTCGTCCTCTTTTTCTCCTGTGGCGTCGAGAGTCACACAGCGTTGCGAAGGGCTGTCCTCCCCGAGCCTCCCACTCACTTTCCGGCCTGTATCGCAAACAGAGCTACTAGTAGTAGCACAAAAAGTAATATCCGTAAACCCAGAAGTCGGCACCTTACGAGGCTCAAACTCAGCCGATATAAGCATCGGTCGTGTACGGAACACGCACCCACACAATCAAGAAGTACAGTTAAAAGTTGAGGGTGAGACGGGGTTCGATTCCCCGCCGGTGCATTATGGCTGCCTCTTGCTTTTTATTGCTGATGTCTTGACAGCGTTCCAAAGTCAGCCCCGCTGCTAGAGAACCCCAGTAGCTCTCACAGAGCAGTGCGGGATGAAATCTGGCCTGTGTTAACTAAATACAGGATATGTGCCACTGCCAGAAAGACGTCGGCCACCCAATTGAATATCAGTCACGGGGCGGGGAATGAAGCAATCGTCGTCCGTCGATAGCTTAGTGACGTTCCGAATAAAACACTCAATCCTCAGACCGATCAGCTAGGCTACCCTGGACTGCTCACCACCTCATCGGCGCAATATTCAACATACCCGAGATGGCCGAGCATGTGACGGCATATCTATACGCGGAACAAATTGAATTGATATCTGTGTTCAGTGAACATGTTAGATGACTGCGTCAAGTAGTCGTGGCTCGGCATGTTAAACAACCTGCATAGACCGTGAATTCAGTGAATGAAAGACGAAGAGCAACTCAGTTCGCAAGTCCATCACCCTTGTGTCTCATTGCCCTTTTGCGTGAGCTGCTGATGCATGTGGATTGAACAAGCCATTTTATTGGTACCGTAAATGGTTATAGATGAGAGATTGACAAACCACGACAAGGTGTTGCAGAATGAGATGACAACAGGTTCAACGACAGCATTTGCCGAGAGTCTACGCGCTTGTAACTAGCTCGCTGTGCTCCACGATCCGATGGACACCAAGATCGGAAGCTCCATACCCGGTCATGGGGACACCGTTCAGGACGCTCTGTGGAATGACGGAATACCAATCAGCGTCCGCTCTCAAGATTGAAGGAATTTTGGGGATTGAAGATCGAGCCACGTACCGTCTCCTCCCCTTGCCCGAGCTCCACCGGTGCCTCGAATGTCAGCTGGCTGCAAATGTCACCATAGCGGCCCCGGATAAACAGGCCGCGCTCTCCGGTAAAGAGCGCATACAGCATGTGCTCTGCACATTCGTCCTGGCAAGTAACATGAATCAGAAACATTTTCTCAAGGAATACGCAACCGGCGCACCTGGGATACAGCGAGGAACGGCAATATAAAATTAATGATCCACGCCAGCGGTGTGAGAAACCCATCAAGGTCCACACGTAGCGCGCTTGTTTTCACGATCCCCGGATGGATGTGGGTGAACGCGATGCCAGGATTCTGTGCCGCAAAATGCTGGAAAACATATGGTTTGCGTCAGAATAGGATCATCATAGCTCAAAGGTTAGGCTCACGGCGAGCATGGCATCCGTGTATCCCGAGCTTGAGACCATACTGCGCATCGCGACCTTCATGCGTCCCTCACGCGAGTTGAAGGTGTTGCCCAAATTGTCGAGGTCGATGGGACGCTTTGGACTACCGAGCCCCGCGCCGAGCACGGACATCACTTTTGCGTCCTGTGACAGCCCTTGCGCCGCCTGAATGAGGGGGAGCAATTCTTTGATGAAAACGTAGCGCTGGTAGAACCTAAAAATTGTGTACATTTAGCTTCAAGGTAGGCCTGAATGAGCGAGAAAGGCTCACCGCATAGCGAGAAGCAAATCGAGCCCCTCAGAAGTGATCGCTGTAGCTGTATCCCGCCGTCAGGACGAGAAAGTTGATGCGCGTGACTTTGGCGCGGATTTCGCTGCATACGGCGCGAACGTATGCCATGACGCTTACGTCGCAGGACAGAAACTCGTGTTTCCATCCGTCTGCGTCTCCGACGGCGGGCTTCGGGAGGTGGGCGATGATTTCGGCCGCGGCGTGCTCGTTTCTCCCCACGATGACGATATGCGCGCGCCCCTGGACACACGAAAGAAAGGTGAGAATCATCATCCGCGTTGAAAAAACCATGAATACCTGGACGTAGCGTGCGAAGGCTTCCACCATGCCCTGCCCGACGCCTGACGTCCCGCCGACGAAGACAGCGACGGGAAGGTAGGAGGGACTGAAGGTCGCATTGGAAGCTTTTACAATTGCTGGGGCGGGCATTGTGGTTTGAGTTCAAATCGACTGTGGTGGTGAACTTCAACCCTCGGTTCAACCACGCGAACGTTTTGGTCGAAGCCAGCGGTGCCGACCCGAGCCGCTCGTAGGTGCCTATTAGTCAGGCCATTCGGCAGATCGCCAAACACGGTCACGAGACGTGGCGCGTATGGTACGGCGGTAAATAATGACAGGCTCTGTTTGCATCAAGTGACGCCGGCGGCAAAGCGTCCCATTATTCTTAGTGCGTGAAAATTTAGTCCGAAGTCCTATTTGAAAAAAACCAAAATAGTAATTCTCTCAAAATTCTCCGGTGACGCAAAGGACAAGAACTATGTCGGAAAAATCCCAGTCTGGTCTGAACGCCATTCAACCGGTGCGAAGGCGTTCTATGGTCAAAATGTTTTCGTGGCTTGGGACTCATAGGTCAACTTCATCAAACCGGTTCCAATCCCCACCGTGGGTTCCAAGCCGTTCCAACTTGGCCATGAAAATCAGACCTTAAGACAAGTCTCAAGTCGTTGGAACCAGTGCGCACGGGGCAAATAAAAAAAAAATTGTTTCGAATCAAATAATACATGAATGCGGCTACAAAACTACCGAACACGATAATCGCCGAAAGATTCCATACGCCTGTGGGAGGTAGATTGCGCACCCGTGCGTGGCGCGGCTTGCGACGACTGAGCAGGCTGAGCGCGGGGCGGATGACGTGCGCTGCCGGATGCGAGCTGCGAGCGCTGGGGCGGAGACGGCGAGGACGGCGAGGCGCGTTGATTGGTGCGAATGTCCGCGCGACGCTGGTCATCGTCGTCGTGGTCGTCATCGTCGTCACGGGAAGCGGCCTGCACAAGCCATCAGAAGAGGGACTCGAGGTAAAGAGGTCAGACGTACCTGGGGCTCCGCGACAGCGGGGGCCTGATCAAAGATGTCGTCCAGATCGTCTTCTTCTTCCGGCTCGTAGCCTGCTGCGTCGCCACGGCTCGACTCGTCCGCGTTGGGGAAAAGGATGCGGTTCCAGTATTCGAGAAGGCTAATGGCCCACGCCTTCTTGTCGCGCAGTCCTTCGCGGATTCGGCGGACGTAGAGCCGATGACGACGAGCATAATCGATCTTGGTCTCGTCACCAACCCGCAAGAGCTGGGTGTCCGGGGAGAAGAGCCAAATCGTCTGAAAGATATCAGGAGTAGAACGGTAGAGTGAAAAGTCGACGCACCAGAATGGACCCGATAGAAATCACGCAAGGTGTGGCGCGGGTAATCTTGTGGATCCGTTCGAGGCATCTGGCTTGCGGGAGCTTGGAAAGGCCTTCGAAAAGACCCTTGGCGCCTTTGGGCCCTCGAACGACGGAGACGAAGACCTGACAAGTAAATCAGTGATTAATAAAGCGCTGTAGTATGCGGACAAACCATTATGGGCATGTCGCCTCGGAAAAGATGGTCCACATCGACTTTGCCGTCCCACTCGTCATAGAGGATGGGGACGGCCCAACGGGACCACGAAGGGGCCGAGCCCGCGGTGCCCGGTTTGTAACCAATGCGCTGTGCGAAGTTGTCGAAGCGGCTCGCTGAGGTGTCGAGTTGCTTGGGGTCGTCGACGAGGGAGGGAAGCGCCTCGGTGCGGAGCCGGTAGTGGATACTGGAGCGCTGGCCTTGCATGCCGTCCAGGAACTGTGGGTGTATTAGCGAGGTGCAGCACGAGAACGGAGCACGCACAGAGTCTTGGACCCATTCTTGATCGATCTTAGGTCTGACGCTATCCGGGAGAACAGCTAGGATATCGCGGATTTGGCCCTGGAGCTCGTTTTGGGAGGAAGCAAACTCGCGGTCGAAGTCGAAGTCGTCGGCCGGCTTGGTGTCAAAGACGGCGTCGTCGTTCACGAAAAGCGCCTTCTGGACTGCAAAGCAGCGTCCCGCCTGGCGAATGCGGGCCTCGACGGCCTGAGCGTCGAGCTCCGGGTCATTAACATCGCGGGCACGGTCGCCACGTCGGCGTTTCTTCTTTGGCTTCCGAGTAGCGTCGTTTTGGTGCTCTGCATCGACCGCGCGGCGCTTCAGATTGACGTGCTCTTGCTGCGCGTCATTGGCCTGGAGTTGCAACTGCCGGCGAATCTGGGCCAAATCAGCGGGAGACGTGAGTCAAATTCAAGCAGGACACACCCTGCGCAACGTATGCGGTGACTTGCTGGGGGTCAATTGTTGGGTGAGATTGAGGATATCGTGGAAGGGGGAAAAGGGTGTTGGAGTGGGAGATCTAGAAGCTTGGGACATTGTGGGATGGTGATGGTAGGAGGTAGAGAGAAGACGCTCACCGTCGTTGCTTAAGTCCCCGATGTCGCTCCACGCAAGCTCCACGATGACGATCAGTCGAGCGTCACTGTCGTCACACCATCGTGACCACTTGCGATCACGTTACACAAACAGCTTGCTTCAGCCTTCCTCCGACGCGCTCAGACTTCACGACGCAATGCCTCCTAAGGGAGGATTCCGTCGGCGCAAAACAGCCCCGACAAAAGCTCATCAAGAGCCTCCGGAATGCTCATTCTGTGGCGAACCCGTTACCGCCAACCTCCAACATGCAAGAGTTTGCAACGCGTATCGTAAAGCCCGCCAGGAGGTTTACCAACATGTTACAGACCAGAGACGGAAGAGGGATAAGAACCGAGAGGTAGGTAACCACTAAATTTGATACATCTATGGGCTCAATGTATTGTATCAGCATGCCATGAACCACGACCTCGCTGGGCTCGCTCCTGGGCTTCCAAATCCAACTGACGTGTCTGCAATGGAAGAGGACAATATAGCGCAGCTTCCAAACCCAGACCTCTTCGCAATGATGGATGTGGACGTCGACGACACTCCGCCGGCTGCTATTCCCACCGTCGAGCTGCCTCCTCGCTTTATATTTGTCAAACACCATCCCCATTCCCGAAAACCCAACGAAATAATCCCTCTCGATGCTCCTGCAGATACAGCTCCATCTCAGGCACCCAGCCCGACACCGGAACCGGAAAAAACGCCGACCGATCGTCCTTGGGCACCGTTTCGTACGTATGCGGACTTCAAGTTTGCATCGCGTCGCGTCAAGAGACGGAGCCCGAATGCTGAAATCGACGAAGATCTTTCGGATCTTCGGGATGGGACACTCGCTACCGACTCAAACGTCACTTTCCGTACCCACCGCGACATGGAGAAGACCTTAACGGCCGCGAGGTTTGGCAACGTCCCCGTAAGTCATTCTATATCCACCATGCCGATGAAATTGATCTTGGGGCCTCAGTTTCAATCCAAGACTCTTACCATTGAGTTTGAAGGAGATTTCCTCGGCGGCACTTACCATGTCGACGTCGAGTATCGTGACCCATGGAGCATTATGACTCAGTGGGTTTGCGATCCGACGCTGGCTCCTGTCAGCACCTGGTTCTCGCAGGAACGGTACCTCTGTTTGGATGGGAAGATCGACTTCTCAAACCCGCTCTACGATGAGCCATACACCGGTGAAACCTGGCGAAGGGTGGATGTAATGTTTTCTTTCTTTTCTCGCATACATATTTACTAATTTGTGATCCACCGGCAGGATGATCTTCCGGACGACGACGATTACCCGTCTTGTTTTCTCGGCCTGCACGTATGGCTAGACAAAGGTCTTGTTTCCACTAAAGTCAAAATGCACCCAATACTTTTTCGTGGTTGCTGGATCAACTCGGGGACACGCAACGGATCTGGTAACGGGGGCTCTGCATTTGGGGGGTTTGTTAAGATGGTATGTGTTCAAATTAAAATTGTTATTGACCTTTCACTGACCGTCATTTTTTTTAGCCCGATAACATCCGCCAGATCGATCCTCGCACCCTGAACACCTCCCAGCGAGCAGAATACGATCGCCTGAAGCGTCTCATATATCGTGGGGTCGCCGAGACCGTCATGGCCTCGTTGCAGCATCGTTCTCATCGCGGTGAAGCCCTCCGCTTTGGTGACGGCGTTGAGCGGGTTGGGTATCCCGGGGTTCTCATTGAATCATTGGACTTTGAAGAGGTGGCTGCGTGGCTTGCAATTCGAAACTCACGATCTCTCCATCCCTGTCCCCAATGCCTGGTCCACAAGGACGACCTGCATCGCCTCTCGCAAACCTACCCGCCACGAACTACGGAACGGATGTCTATTGCTCTCGCGCAGGCACCGAAATCGTCGAAAACTCAACGAAATGAATTCCTGAAAAAGTACGGGCTTCATGACTTTGTGGTAGGTCTTTATATCATCGTCAGGTGCAGAAATTGACGTCCAGATGCAGCATTTTCTGTGGTCTTTTGCCCATTCTTGTCCATACAAAGCCGTCGGATATGACTGCCTCCATTACTTTGATGGGGGGGTTTTTGGGCGACATTTCTGGGTCCTCCTCAAGACCTTTCTTCAGGATCATGGCCTCGCAACACAATTTAACGAGAAGTCAGTAATCTCCCAGTCGCTCGTGAGGAATACTGACATCTTTCAAGCATGAGTAAGTTCCCGCGGTGGCGCAATCTCAAGCACCTCTCGTCTCCGACAACGATTGACTATTCGGATGGTCAAACATTCCTGGACATTCTCAAGGTGAGCACGTAGCGTATTCGTCATTCTGCTTACAATGTTCACCCTCCCGTAGTGCGCCTTACCATGCCTTGACCAAATTCTTCCCCGGAACTCTTGCCTCATCAAAGTCGCGCGGGCAATGCAAAAGGTTCGTATCTTACTAGGGCTTGACGTTACCACCGCCTCGCGCATGGAGCACCTCGACAAATGGATCGACGAATACGAGAAAGCCTGCAGGGTGTGTCGCATTTTCAGATCCCTCTTATATATCAATATCTGATTACAGTACAGGACGTCTCTGAGCTGCACGGCAAATCCTTTGACTTCCTCAAACAGCATTTTCTCAGCCATGCTATTGAGAATTTCCGAGCAAAGGGGACGAGTCGGAACATGAATACACGCGTCGGGGAGGGGTTTCAGCAGGAGGTGGCGGCCCAGTACAAGAAGACGAATGGGAAGAACGCCGAGCATCAGGTATAGCATCGTCTATTTCAATGTTGCGTATGAGTGTTCACGATTCTACGATTCAGATTTCCGTCATGGACGAAAATGAAGAAACAATGGCGCGCATCCAGATGGCGGTCGACGATTGGCACAAAAGCCAAGAGCAAGACGAGAAGGATCCGATTCTGAAGCCATCGACCACGCAATCCTCCGTTCATTGGCGGTTGGGCTCGGCTGAACGTCGGGTTACAACTGTTCGCATGGAGGCTGCGAATGGCAGCAATCCCGTTTTCCGTGATTTCAACTGGAGGCTCCGTGAATATTTGGCACAGCACCATCCGTCGCATTTCGTGCGGCCTGACCAGGACATACAGGTCTGCATAGAGGATTTCTTCTGTCACATCCAAAACTAACGCCCTTGCGGCAGGTCGAGGCGTGCAAAGTTCTATACGTCGATTATCAATCCAAAGTTGACTGGAAGCTTGCCCAAGATATTCTTCGCTGCAACCCCTCCTTCCACGGACGACCTCGCTACGATTCTGTCATCTACGAAGCCCAGGATGATGACTTGGCAATGGGTGAGCTCAAATTGGTTTTCCGTTGCCATCTGCCGGAGAAGGTCACGGTTGATCTCGCAATGATTAAACCCTACCGGAAGAGCTCGTGGGCTCCGCGCACGCGTACCGACTGTCCTATTCGCGAATGGAGCCCCGGGACCCCAATTTTCGTCGCGCTCGAACACGTTACACGGGGTGTATTGCTGTGCCCAATCTTTGGGGCGTCGCGCGAGGTGTTCTATGTGGTGGACTGCGTTGACGAAGACATGTTCTTGCGTGTAAATAAGATAGATTAACTGTAACATTATCTTCGTAACATTATCTTCGACCTTCATCAGCGCGGGACAACAAAAATGAAAGACCAGCCCCCTTCGCGACTTGCAATCCGTGCCAATCCCTCCCAAGCCTCCAAATGGCTTTGGATAATTCTAACGGCTTGAAACCGGTTCCAACCCGTTCCAAGCCACTCCGCCAGTGGCTTGGAACCGGTTGCAACCACATCCAAGCCGCCAAGCCGGGTAAATCCGTTCCAACCGATCTGGGGTTTTTCCGACATACCAGCCACACGATTGGATGTGCATTTGGACCGCTATAGCACGGTAATGGTTCTAACGAATCCAAACTCCTGAATGAGGTGTGTTATCACTCAACTCTGATTGCACTACATACTCGAGACGAGGGTGAATGCAACAACTATCAGCGATAAGCAGCCATTCAATCAAGACTCAAATGTGGGGTCGGAAGGCGTCTTGTCAAAAAGACAGCAGGAAAGTACTTCAAGCATCAGTGCCGTTGACGATGGGAGGTGTGTAGACCTTGAACTCGCCGCCGCCGGGCGAAAGGTACGCGACGACGTTGGCGGCGGCGACCTCGGCGTGTGCGCCAGCTGTTACGGCCTGCTTCTTCTCGTCCGTGTCAATCACGTCGCCGATGGCAAAAATGTCCGGGTGGTCGGGCAGCTGTAGCGTGGGGCGCACGCGGATCTGGCCCCGCAAGTTGAGAGTGTCAGACCCCAGGGATGCGGCGACGAAGGCCGTGCGCGGGTGGGGACCTTTGGCGGGAATCTGCGGACAATGAGTCTCAACTTTGAGAGGCTATACACAGTGGACATGAGTACCACCAGGTCCGTCTCCATTATCTTCCCCTTGCGTGTACGGATAGTTGTTGGTCCTGGAGGCGGGATCTCGTCGACGTAGTCCCCGAAGATGATATCAACCCCGCTCGCACGCAGCTGACGATCAAGCTCATCTCGCACATGGGAGGGGTAGGTGAAGTTCATGATTCCGGTTCCTCCGTGCACAATCGTCACTTTCTTCTCCTGGGAGCAGTCATCAGGATTCAAAATGAACGCTACTTTAGGGAGACACATACCGGCCATACAGCCTTGATTTGTAGCGCGTATTCTATAGTGTGAAGGGCGATAAGTACAAGACATAACATGGCGGTAAAGACGAACTCACCGACGCCAACCGGGCCCCCTCCAGCTAACAAGATGCGCTGCGCATTTCTGAAGCTCGCCCGCGTCGCACGGAAAAAATCCGCCACAGCGTCATGCGTCCACGGAATATTCAAGGGCCCTCCCAGACGGAGCCCGGCGCCAGGACAAGCACGTCATACGGCTTCTGAGTCCCATCCACGAGCACCTGCACCACGGTGCCCCCGCGCTCCGCTGGCCGGATCGCGACAACAACGCCCTCAATAAAAACCGCATTCGGCGTGGCCTCCGTAAACAAATCGTCGTACGGAATCAGCGCGGTGGCGAGTAGATCGTCCGTCGGCGCTACGATCTTCCGTGGCAGGATGCGCAGAACGATTCCGTAGGGCAGGGGATTGATAAGGGTGATCCTCGCGGAGGGAAGGCTCGGAAGGAGGGCACATAGGACGGCGGCGCCACCGGTGGGGGATCCACCGACGATAATGATGTTTTTACAGTGAGTCGACATTTTGCTTGGAGTTTTTGGTATGTACTGAAAGCTTTTCTACTGCGGGGCTTCTGTTGCGACTGGATCAGTAAGCAAAAGCGTGTGTCAGCGTGCGGCATATGTGAACGAAACCATTACTGCCCGCGCGGTGTCGGGCGGTCTTCGTTCGTTTTCAGGCGGCCTTCAAGACTTTTTTCGTTCGGTAGCATTCGTCATACATTTTGTACAAAGCGGTGGTGGATGAGACAGGTCTTTCTTCTTCTGAGTCTGTTGGGTTTTCTTAAGGAATCAGACGAGGTTGAAGGTAGAATCCAAGAATATATTTAGTGCTTGACTGAGCTCTGCAAACACTTGAGGTATACGTAGAATCTGTACCGACTTATATACTAAATTGTCCATTGTAGCTAGAATATTCCATGTCATTCTCCGTTGTTCTCCTTTGTTCTACCGCCAACTCATACATACTTGTTCTCTCTCGTTCTCTCGCTATGACTCGTTACCTCGGTCCTGATGCCGGGTTGCTCAAACTCCAAGAGAGTCCTTCTTCTGTTGTGAGTCCAGGCAACTTGACTTGAAGTTGAAACTGATGAAAGAGGCCCGTCTCTTCACTCACGAATCACCGGGCTATTGTCAGTGGAACTGCGCAGGATTCTCTCATTGTAGCCTGGACTTTGCCTGGGATGCTTACAGTGAAGTACTTAGTTTCTTCAATCTCGATGCAAACCTTTTGGTTCCAGATGATCAGATCCTCTGCGTCGGCCATCATGCCCATCATACCCATCATGCCGATCAAATGCCGATGTGACCAGACAGCACGTGCGCATGTGACGCGCGACGCGTCTCTCCGAAAAACCACCACCCCGCTTGCGCCACACCCTCGCAGACTTGTTTGATACTCTGGGCAACACTCCCGTCTTTCCAATCAGATGCCGGCCCGGTATACTTATGCCGGATCTACCATTTGAGCTTTGGACCCAGGTCTTCGACCTTGCAGCAGACGAGGATGTCATCTTTCAGCATGGACTACCGATGACGATGGCAGAATCGGCCTGGTTTAAGGATTTCTTCGGGGAATGGGCACTGCGATCTCCCCAGGATGCTTTGGGCCTAGTCCAGACGCGGAGTTATGCGACGAAGAAGGTGAGCGCAAAACCTCGGTACAACTGTTACTTGTGGCAACTGATCATATCATTTTGCCAGGCGATCGTGAGGACATGCAAAAGATGGCGAGACATTGGCTCAGAGTTTTTATTCCGTTGCCTTTATTTCAACAATCCAGCACGATTGTTGACACTATGCGCTGTCCTGGAACTCTTCTGCCGCATCCACCACAGCTACTGCGTCTCTCGGCTGGTGGACGCGACGGATACATCTCACCCGTTTCTATGCGAATACTACCCGTGGAACTGCCCCCGAGACTCTGCAAGATGCTCTTATCAGCATTATTCGCCATTGTCCTAATCTCGAAATATTCATCATCGACTGGCCTCTGACAGTTTCGACGTTTGGTCCCATCGCAGATGCGCTGGCGACCTTTACCTCGAAATCTCTCCGTACACTTCATGTTAATGTGCCCACCTCCGCATTGCCAAAGGTGATATGGGCACTGGACTCCTTACCTCGCATTTTCGCCGCACACATCGAGCTGGAGCTATGTACTGCAGCGGAAGAACTCGCGAATTCCGATGACACACACCTCGGCGCTGCGGGCGACATCAGCCTTCGTTTGCCCCACCTCCAGCAGCTCTCCCTCCAAGGTCAGATTCAAGAATTCGTCGAGCAAGCGACAGGGTGGACGCTGCCCGCCTTGCACCACGTCTCCCTTAACTGTGGTACGCGGCGCGTCGATCTCCCCGACACGCTCGCCTTCCTTGCCATGCACGGTGCCCCCCTCCTCTTCCTCGACCTTTACTCCATCCCGGCGATGCCCCTTCAGCGTATTCTCGCCGCCTGCCCCGCGCTCACCACACTCGCCTTCAATGCTGACTGGCGCCTCGTACGCGCGGACGATGATGACGACGACGACGAGCCGCCGCTCGCACATGAGCGCCTTTCGAGCGTGGGGCTGCATGGTCTCGCATATGCGTTCGGTGTCGGTTTCGCGGCGGCGCACGCGCACGGGGACCCGCTGCCCGCGCTGCTTGTCACGAGCGCGAACGACTGCGCGCTCGCTGCGCTGTGTGTGCGCGAGAGCTTCCCTGCTCTTCGGCGCGTGCGCGTACTGAGCCGTAGTCTTCTCGGCGAGCTGGACCGGGCAAATGGGTCCGCGGAGGAGGGCGGGGGGATGGCACGCTGGGAGCGCTGGTGGGAAGCGTGTAACCGGGCGGGGGTGAGGCTAGAGGACTGCACAGGTGCGCTCCTGGGTGAGCTGCCTCAGGATCCGCCAGAGAGCGAGAGCGAGGAGGAGGATGAGGATGAGGAGGATAACGGTGATTACGAGCAAGAGACGGCGGAATGGAGGATCGCGGTTCCACCCATGGACTCGGAGGGCGGGACGCACATCAACGAGCTGAGGCGGTTGTTGGATGAATGTCGTGCGATGGAGGCTGGCCGTGACGACGATTATATGTTCGCCAACCCTGACGCAAGTGCGATGTTTCCGGACATACCGACTATCGTTGTGTCCGAAGACGAGTCCGCTTAAATTTGGCTTCACTCTTCTTCCTAGTATTTGGTGCTCTTTTCAAGAATTTCACATTGGTGCTCAATCAATGCTCTCAGGTAGTTTTGTGTTCTCAATCATTTCTTGTTGCCGAACCTCGAATACAACATCCAGAGCACCTCCATCGCGATGAAGTGAGTCTTCAAGGTCTCAACCCTCTTCGAGAAATCGGGCTTGATTTCGATTTCGATTTCGATTCCTTGGATAGATCGGACGCTTGGGATGCCATCGAGGATGGCTCTGTTACACGAAGTGGGGCTGAATTCGATGTTTGAGCCCGTACCGCATTCACTCAAATTCTCCTTCAGTAACTGAGTAAGTAACCTTAACTCGTCTTTTCCGGACAATGTGGCAATGTGCTCATAGCAACTGCGTCCGAAATTCTTTGCGTTCAACCCTGTTCGTTCCTCTGACGCTTATGAGCAACTTTGCTCTGAGAACAGGGCCCCGGGACATAAACTGCGGCGTTTAAATCCTTTTGTGAGGCGAAATGCGTTAGAAATCAGACACAGGGCACCGATATCTGGGATGCTAGTGCGGGATCACTCAGGTTTGTCTTGCGAGTGCGACGAAAATTCATTTATAAGCCATCGGTGTAGCGTAGTCAATAGAGGTGGGAGAGACGGTACACACCTTGTTCAGTGTATTTTCAGCACGCTTGGATATATATATAATTGGCCTCCAGACCTTTGAGTCTTGAAAACGAGGCTCCATTGACAGCGTCTGCCTAAAGTGCTCTCAGAAATTATTCCTCGAGTACCAGGAAATCCCCTAGTCTTTTCGGAGTCCCGTCCTTGATGCAGCGCTGAGCCAGATCACACTTTACTGACTAAGTGCATTGTCGTAGAGAGAAGAGCTGGACACGGCACAACCGCGGCCATCAGACACTGCCAATCGATCAAATCACTTGGTGATTGTGAATCCTCTTTCTTCCCCACCACATCGCTACCACACGGTTCACAGCAAGCCCACAGTGCCATTTGTGCGGTCGGTAGGTAAGAGACCGACGACGGATTCACTTTCAACGCTTATAACTGGACGTAGAAGATGGACGCAGTCGCATGCCCCCAATCTGCTGTCGCTGCCGCCAGTGGGACTGTACCAGCATGCGATTCAGTCAAACCTCCGCAGGAACCGCAATCCTGGATGGATGCTGCGCCAGGAACACGCCACCACATCCTCATGAAGTCGAACGAGCCGCCTCTCGACTCCGACGTCGTTGTTGTTCAATCGGTGATCTCAGAAGCCGATGAACGCTTAGCCTGGCTTGCGAACGAGATTTCGCAACTCCGGGATCGCTTGCAACGGCTGGAGGAAGAACAAGTCTCCCTATCGAGCTTCCGAGCTCAAAATTCCACAATCCTGTCTCCGCTTCGGCGGATGCCACCCGAGTTGCTCTCTGAAATATTTGCGTGGACATTGCCCTCGGTCAAACAAAAACGTCGAAAACTGCGCATCATGGATAGCCCATGGGTATTCACTCACGTCAGTCGTCACTGGAGGGCAATAGCTGTCCTAAATCCTACGTTGTGGTCGTTTGTGGCGATTCGCTACCATTCCGACACGGACCCGTGGACGGCGTATACATTGCCCATGGTCGAGACTCAGATCGCGCGCGCCCACACGTTAAAGATTCATTTCCATGGATGCGAAAACTCCGATGCTCGTCCGCAACTCGAAATTTTTGGGTGTTTGGCGAAGCACGCTTCACGGTGGGAGGAACTCAGGCTTACCCTGACTCCGTTTCTTTCCCCCGTGCTGGAGGGCCTGCGAGATCATGTCCCATCGCTGCAGAGATTGTCGATCGAATGGGATGATGAAGAAAGCGAGGCGGCCGAGGACTCCATTGACTGCTTCGAATCGGCGCCTTCTCTCGCCGACGTCAGCGTCACCACCGAATACCGGTTTATCTCGGTTTCCATTCCGAAGGGACAACTCACTCGTTACGAGCTCGACGCCCCATGGGAAATTCACTGGGGCGTACTGAAGCTCAATCCAAATCTCGTTGAGGCGCGCGTTAACATTTGCTTCGACGAGGAGGACTGGCCTGACCCTGGCGAAAAGGTCGAATTGTTGTTTCTTCGGCGTCTATATGCTTCGCACTCACGTGCAAGGGGTGAGTGAAAACCTAAGCGACGACATCAACTCCCCCCAGGACCCCGGATACCAGGGGGTACAACCCCCCAAATGCGGAAGCCATCACGCCTGTGACGACTGCGTGACAACTGCTTGACGGTGCGGTGGTCAAGTTCAGTACTCATGTTGTAGGCATGCCATCACCTTCAAACTTGTCAAATCAGTGTGTCCAAACTGTGGGATCATTTCTGAGTCCTTGCAATGCACCCCCAAAGCACTATGTGCAAATGAGGGTCTCACATACGCAATGGAAGTCAGGATGCAACGAGCTTTCACTCCCACACTTACAAAAAAAGTTTGTTACATTCAGTCAGATTTAAAACAATTTATACCATGGCCTCAGAATATCTGGAAGGATCCCCCGGTTGCACGGAAACTTTCAGGCATATTGTGTGGTGGAATGATCGCGGTGATGCGGTCCGACATATCGAAAAGGAAAGAGGACCCCGCAACCCAATCACGTGCAAACGGGTGGTCCATATCCGGCATTACGGTTTCCGGCGGCGGTACCCCTTGCTCACGTGTGTTGACTTTCCTTCACTTCACCCTTTTGGAGGAAATCTCACTCAATTTGTACGACAACGACTTCGATACTCCCCAGAACGCGGTCGGCCCTGCGGACCTCGCTGATCTCGAATCCTCGCTCATGGACTCGTCATGTTCTCTTCGAAAGCTTTGCTTCCAAGGATGCTCCGATGCTCATCTGATAGCTGCGCTTTTGCAAAAGTTGTGCTCTGTCGTCGACTTCGCAATCATAACTGACAGCCCTGCCGCAAGTGAGCAGGCCGAAATATTGATGAGCATTTTCAATGAGGAGGCGGCCCAGAGCGGGGTGCTGGTTCCCCACCTACGTCGGCTGGCTTTCGGATGCATTAAAGAAGGTTCTCTGAATTACGGACGGTTTCTGGAGTTGGTGAAATTACGCTGGGAAGCGAAATCTTACCCCCTCCAAAGTGCCGCGCTGTACGTATTTTCAGACCCCGCCCCTGACGTAGTGGTGGTTGATGGTCTCAATGCTCTTCGCGAGGCCGGGTTCGATCTTGTTTACCTCGAGGGAGTGGACGCGTCCGTCGCCATGGATAATTGGCTCTGCTTTTCGCAGTGGAACTAAAATCGATGCTTGGGTATGTATGTACCACATCTGCTCAACTTTTCCGTCGGTAACCTGTCGTGTTCAGAAACTGTTGCAATTGTGCTGGTGCCCATGCCCACAGTTCCTTACATGATATTTTAGACTTTGCGTTCAACCCCTGTCCGTTCCTCTGACTTGAAAAAAATAGCTCCGGTGTTCAAGCTGGGTCATACACTGCCAGTTTGTGATGTGTGTTAGGCTCATGATCGTCAACTACGTCTTCGATATCGGGGCCATGTTTTTGTCTCTCTCTCTCCGCTACATAGTTTGCAGAAAAAGCGGTGTTACAATTGAAGGACGTGCGCCCCAGCACACATAAATACATATATCGGTTACGCAGACTCAATTCCACATCGAACATCAGCTTCAAGCGTCTACACACTAAAAGTCATCCTAGAAAAGATCGAAGTCAGATGCTAATTGGACAACGCGGACGGAAAAATTGTGTACTTTGTGCGAGGGACGCGAGCGTGTCCCTTCCGGATCGTACACAGTATCCGACATTTGCTGCATGCGAATTACCAACTCCTGGTACCGGTCAGTAAGCGGTTCGTTGTGAGGCTCAGAGTATAAGAGACTCGTACGGTGTTCTGTCCACCTGCAGTTGACGAGCCGAATGCTAATACGTTTGACCCGGTGGCAGTGGGGATGCGGAAGCGTGTTCGTCCGTTTAGCCTGAATAAATGCCGAGGTCCACAAAGGCCATCTGGAGAACTAAGCGGGAACTCACGATGCGAGCATGGAGTTCGAGAATACTGTTGAACTTCGTGAGCAGGACGTCGACCGTGAATATTTGGGAGACGCACATTTAGCTTGGATCAGGAAGAAGACGAGCCAGGATACTGAAATACAACGTCAGAAGATCTTCGAATACATCGCGTAATAATATTCACAATCGTGGCGCCGAGTCAGAAACTGGAAGAATTCAGTCGAGTGTTGATAAGGAGGTTTTAACGGCTTACGAGGATAAGCTGCATGGCACCCGATATGCTGTGAACGAGTTAGCAAAGAAGTTGGTATCCATGTAAGTATCTTTCACGTTGTAAGAAGGGTGGTCTCTGTATGCCAATAACACTTGAACGCTTTTCTTTGGAACAAGATCCCACTCTCACCGACAGTCCAAATTATAATGGTATCTACCATGCGATTGGTCTGTTTGAAATCGGTGTTTCTGCGGTGCCACAAGTAGTAGACCAGGGAGCCGGCGACGATGATATCGACCGCAGGGCCTATCGCTGATACAAGTATGATCTCCCAGTTGAATTTTGTCGTCAAGAGGGTGAAAACTGGATCCCGGGATAGCTCTCCAAAGAGTAGCATGTTGCACGCCAGGCGCACGAGATTCAGGGCACAGCAGATGATTGGAATAAGCCATTGTCCGGAGAGAACCCGAACCCGGTATACGAAGAACGTCTAAGGATCTAAGTCAAGGAGGTGGTAACCAACGATTGGTGCGACATACCTGTACTGCGATGGCAATAAGAGCGTGAAAGAAGATGGGAAAGACTAGTGAGAGTGGGGGAGCAAATATGTGTTGCGGTTTGCCGTAGAATGTGACCGTGATTGTATACATCTGAGATACAAGGCTCAGAGATGTAGGATAGCGAAGACGTATTCACCCACCGCGTGCCAAGTAACCATGGTGTGCCCGAGCTCCAGGAGCCTATGTAAAGTCAGCAACTATCTGCGCAGATTCTAGCGCATCCCTACCAGATACCCCCGACCTGTATACATGCATTAGAACGTAGGAGATCACATAGGTTATCGGGAAACGCACCAATCCCTTGAGGACCTTGGGATCCTTTTGAAATTCACGATAATAATTGAATGTCTGGAGCGTCATAATGCCGAACAGCCATGTAGCGAAAACCAAGGCGATCTGGATGTCACCAAGAGTACCGTTAAGGTCGAGCGCCGGAGCAGCTGCGGGAGGGGCCGACATGGTGGATGCAGTGGGACAGGACCTGGGCAGAATTACCTGCCCTTACTCTTAAGCGACGGGGATATAGACCTGATGACGGTCATGCTGCTATGTCTCATCCCCGACACCCGTCCAACTGAACTATCCCGTAAGATCCTGTCCAAAAGATCCTCATCACTTGCTTCGATCAGAGTGAAACCAGGACGAACCGGTTCAAATTTCGCCACTGTTAACTGACAAGAGCGACTAGATTAACGTTCGCTCCGCTGATGTCCGGTCAGAAGCTTGGATCCAATAAGTTGTGGCCTTATCTAGCGTGACCGTTGGTGTCTGTCGAATACTTTTCCACACCGAGAGAATAACAAACCTTGACATTGAATTGAGTCAGTGAGAACATATCTTTTGACTCGTCCAAGGTCGCCGTGTCCAAAACATTGAGATACGAATCGCGATACAGAATCTGGGCCCCGACGCCGCGCAGCTGTCCCCCGAGACGTTTTCGTAAAAGCGCTAGAGCGACGCGCCAGCCGAGTAACGCTTTTCGTAGCGCCTGGGTAGGCCTGGGTAATACAAGGCGATACACGCTCCAGTATACTTCACCCTAGTGTTGGCATATACTTCGAGTAAGTATGGCCGGGACCCCAGTAAGCATGAGTCGTGATACCCGCGGAAACTAATTCTGCTGCGGCGTCGCCGCGGGAGGTTGTGGAGGGGATCGTGTGCTCGAGCAGATGTTGTCTCCAGCTGTCAGGAACAAGGGTGCAAGACATAGTCCAAGAAAGGATAGTTGGACCTGATCCGCCGGTGCGTGTGGAAGAGAAGAAAGAGTGTTATTTCCGTCACGACAGGCTACGATTGATTTGTGACGCTGTCTTTACCCCATAAGGAGGATGATAGCGCGTCTGGAAGTTGCGTTTGTTTTGGGGTGCGGAACGTTCATCTTATAAGGAAGAATGATTTGTACTTCAAGTTATATATGCAAACACCGACCAGCGGACTAGAGTTTATACTCCCGCAGCCCACCAACGAATTTCTTCCAATTTCCCTCGGACAGGATAGGTACCTGGGAGTAGGGCGCAGCGTCCGTGCGCTCCAACCAGTCGTCCAGATAGGGAAGAGCAGCAGTCACCGCCTCATTCACGGCCGCGTCTTGGCGCGCACTGACACATTCTGTGTGCTCCGCGTACCACGCGGGGTCAAGTGTTACCGCTGACGCGAGGTACAAACCAGTGATAGCGGGGTCTAGGTTGGCGTCCATTGCGGCGTCGTACGCCATGCGGTGCCCGATGGCGCGCACGATCAACTCGCTCTTTGGCAGCACGAGGTTGTTGAAGTTTGCGCTGCGATGGCCACCCGCCTGGTGTAGGATCTTTTGACATTCAGAGACGAGACCCTGCTCGTGGCGTGCGAGAAGGCTGGAAGGGTGGGTGGATCCCGGCACCTGATAGCGTTCCTGGAGTAACTCGGAGGCCAATCCTAAACAATGTCAACGATATGTTGAATTTTTTGCGAAAAGCACTCACGGATACAGAGGCCCAAAACGTCGCCTTCTGCGATGGAGAGCTCCAGTATGGATGCCTGTGAAATGATTAGAACTGCAGATGGGGAAATAAATCAGTTGAGCTCGACTGACATGTTGGGAGCATATCTCGTTATGCGCAAAGAGCCCCTGAGCCCCACAACGGGAGGAAAGCACGAGTGTTGCCGTCTTCGCGTGGTCGACGAGCGTAGCTTTCAGAATTGTGGCCCAGGCTTGTCGCACGCGGAAGTCGATGCTCTCATCCGCGAAGTTCGCGAGCGCAACTTTGAGGAACTCCTTCGCAACGAAAGTTTGTGCCAGCGTGATTAGAATGGGAGCGTGTTGCGTTCGGAAGGAAAGAATAGGGACGCGGGGCCCATTTGGTACACCAACGGTCCGACGTTGGCTGTAGCGCCCAGCAATGTATGCGGAGCGCTCCATGGCAGGCAGCACGCTCGCGCCGAGCGCGATGGCTCCGACTGCCGTGCGCCATATCGTGCTGATATGATTCGCTCGCAACAATGCTCTGTCCTCCACACGCGAACCGAGAGGCCCGAGGAGCGCGTGTGGAGAGAGCTTGACATGATTGAACGACGTGATGGAATGATAAACAGGTGGTGCGCCTTCTCTCGGAGGCATAAGTCTGCGCGCATAATCAATAACAAGAAGTAGATGGGAGAGATTAGATCATTACTTCGCAGTGATGCCTGGCATCATGTTTACACCGTCGTTGAACGGCAAGACAAAGGGTCGTATGCCGAAGTCCTGGCCCTTGACAATCAGCTTGGCAAAGACAATTCCCACTGCGGGAACGCCACAGGGGCTGGTCGGAGGCATGATTCTGCGTAACGGTTTGATTACTGGAGTCTGGAGGTGGTGAAGATAAAATCAACTCACTTGGAGGCGCCGGGATTGGGGGTGTGGAGGTCAAACCCACCGCCAGGTAGGGCCGTAGCAGTGGTCTCGATGTTGATCGCATCGAGTCCATGGGCGACCTCGGTTAAACAGTAATGTGCTCTGCCAATATAATTCGTGTTAGCATCTCCGCAGAGTCCAAAGAGCTACGCACATTACGGTGAACGCCAGGATGTCGTCGAGCAAGAGCTTAATGGTCGGTTGCTTTAGGTATTTCACGAGAGTGCCTGCCGCGAGATTCACTTGAATGGTGACGAGGGTCCCAGCACCAGTATCCATCGCCATCGCGGGATCGGTGTGGAGGTCCCAAAATGGCTGGGTGAGCGCTGCCACATCGTGAACAGTCAGATCTGGGACGGTGATTAGCAAAATCCAGGAGCACAATGCAACGGACAGACCAAATGCATGTACTATCGCTTTAGCCCGGGCGACGGAGAGGTGGACTCTTTGATCATAAGAAAGATATCCCTCGAAGGGCTTGTCGGCAAAGAGCGGGTGCGTTGGTAAGGATCGAATAGCTTCGCGCCTGGAGATCGGGCGAAAGGTCGAAGTCGAAGCATTAGAGTCTGAAGAGTAGTTCTCCATCTCAGCGGTGTTTGCGGTTGGGGAGGTGATGTCCTCGTATTTTAGTATTTATCCTGACGATGTCCCAAGCAGTGCGATCTTAGATCGACAAACGCCCCCAGGATCAGAATACCATATGGATGCAGACGGGATACCCATCTATTAGAAGGTTTATGGTGTGAAAAGGGGTTTGGGACCGGATGTATCAGAGTGCACACCGGGGGCAAGAGACCGACGCACCCAAGTTGAATGCGGTCGGGGCACCCGGCAGATCATGCAGGCAGCATGCAGCGTGACACTTCACAAAGACAAGCAAAGAGACTTGACGCAGATAAAGAGCAGACAAAGGACAGACAAGGCAAAGACAAAGGGCCCCCGGGCAGCAGCGGCGAAATCCTGGGCCGTGGGATTTCGGGGCTGCCCTTTGTCTTTCCTTTGTCTGTTCTTTGTCCGTCCTTTGTCTGAACAACGGTTCTTTCTCTATCTTTGTACGGTGTCACACGAGATGCAGCATGGATGACCTGGTGGCTGCCCCGACCGCATCCAAGTTTGGATGCGTCGAAGTTTGCCCCCGGTGGCAAGTCAGAGTGTACTGTATCAGACAATTAGTCTTCAAGTTGGGTGGCGCCGGGTGTACTGCCTCAAGAAGCAGCAGGGCCATCTCGGCGTCCGGTTCGATGAGAGATGGCAAGAGAGAGATGCATCAGAGTGTTCATGGAAGCAAGATGCTGACCAGTCCTGCGACATGAGGAGGCGTGGTGCGTGAGAGAGGACGTGGAGTTTGGTCATCTTTGTCTGATGCACAGCCACAGCGTGAACATTAGCGAGAAGCTGCCAAAACTTCAACCGGACTTGACTCTCAGACATCCAGATAGAGAAAAAAAGAGATCACAAATAAGTGTGGCCTATTTGTCTGGATAAATACATTCATGCACTACATTTTCTTTCCCGCCTACAGCTTGAACTCGATTTCAACTAAGATTTCTTCTGCTTTGCCCTGGATTTCGCTCAGAGAGCTGAAGCCAGATATGCCCAAGGTAGTATCAAGATCCGCCAAAGTGTGAGTGAGCACCTGCTCGATGCCCTCTTGGCCCGCGACGATGCCGCCATAGAGCCATGGCCGGCCCACTACAAGCAGGCACTAGTGAGAACTCGGTCAACAAAAGTCAAAGTGCATACATATCACCGCTTGTGCTCCGAGAGCCAGCGCCTTGAAGATATCGGGACCGGTGCGGATACCACTGTCAAAGAGAATCGTAAGTTTTCCCTTCGAAAAAAATGGTCAGTGAATCGAACATTGAAATATCTGGGCGGGACTCACTTCCTTCTGCGCTGCTTTGATGTTCTGCGAGCCCATTATGCGCGCAAGGGCACATAGAGACGGAATTGCACCGTCAACCTGTCTACCGCCTGGCAAAAGTGAGACATTGGTTGCACAAATGAATTTTAAAAACACAAGCGAACCATGATTCGAGACGATAATTCCATCGACACCATAGTCGAGGGTCCGCTCCGCATCTTGAACGCTTTGAATACCTTTGAGAATGAGTGGTCCGTCCCAGTGTTCCCGGATAAAGCGCAGCTCCTCCCAAGTATGGAACTGGCCGTTGTTGCACTCCTTCAACCACTCCATCCCCAAGTAGACGGAATCCTTGACGTCCTGAGTCTCTAGCATGAGTCCCGATTTTTTGTTTGAAATAACTGCAAAAGTCACCTTGTCCCCAGTAACAAACAAACGATCCATCTCCCCGGAAATGTATGGGAACTTGGGACCTCCACCCACGATTGGCTCGCGCCCCAGCCGGGCCATGAACACAGGATCCGACGTGCCGACCTGGACGCCAACACCATGAGCAAAAGGGACATACGACTTCTCGAGGTCGCGCGGACGCCACCCCATCAACATCGTGTCGAGGGTCACAACGAGGGCGGTGAAGCCGCTGGCTTTGGCACGCTTGAGAATAGAGAGCAAGACCTCGTGTGACGAGGGCCAATAGAGCTGGAACCAGCGATGCCCGTCGCCGTTCGCCTCAGCGACGTCCTCAATGGTACGAGATGCAGCGGTGCTCATGATGAAGGGAATTCCGAGGTTCTTTCCAGCGCGCGCAGGAGCCAGTTCAGCATCGGCCGTGAAAATGGCTTGCGTGCCGATAGGGCCAATGAGTATCGGGGACGGATGTTTGACCCCAAAGATCGTCGTCTGGGCCCAAGATTATTTGGCGACCAAGGAAAGTGAGGAACGTACTCACTTCGAGGCTTCGGGTAGTGGCATCCACTAGCATGCGCGGAACGATACGGTACTTCTCGAAGGCGCGCAGGTTTGCGCGGTACGTCGAATTGGTCCCTGCACTCCCTCCCGCATACATGAATGCTCCTGAGTTAAGTTTCAGGCTTGTAGCACCGTGTAAGTGGAGTAGTTTCACTCATACCTGGATAGTCCTTCAGTTTCTCCTGCGCCTTGGCCTCAATTGCCTCAAAGTCTACCGTTCCTAGAGGCTGTGGTCCTCGCCTCCCGACGTAAACGCTAACCATGTAGCTGCTCCATGGCGATTTGGCATGGGAGGTCATCTCTGCGATTAGGAAGGGGTGAATCGATATGTGCGCTAAACGTCTGCTCGGGTGACAGGTTCTAAGGTCGTGGCTTGGCTGTGCAAAGTTAGCATCACGCATGTAAAGAGAAGGAAAGTTTACGTCGATCAGAGACGGCGGTTGATTTGCAACCGTGGGAATCTGATGCCGGTAGATCTTGGGCCCAGCTGATCGCATTGATGGCATGGTTCAATTCAATAAACAGGCAACAGCAATCAAGGAACCATCGAGATGCATACCACGCTGATTCAGAACGGTGCTACATTTTCCCTTCGAATGGAAACAGTTGGGTTGGCTGTGTATATGGTCTCGCGGAACAATGGGAAGACTGCAGTTGCCATTTTACCGACGCATTTTCAACGACCTGGGCTGAATTGGTTGGCTTTACTTATCTATCTCGCATGAGGCTTCGCATATATACCTTTTCTCACGACAGCCGAGAAATAAGGAAAATGCGTGCCTGGATGAATGGGCGGAACAACTCGCCTCTTCGCTTGTTGAGGATGATCAGCGCTCTCTATTACTTCTCGCATTGATTTTGATGGTAAAGCAAACGCCAGAAGTTGGGCCACGATGGCACCTCAGTTCAGAAAAGGCTCCCGCCGGGGTCAGCCAGATTTCCGAAACCACCGGCGTTGACGACTCTCCCACCGTTGCGCCTGGAATCTATCACAGGCCCATCCTCGTCAAGAGCAATGTGTGCACGAATCAAGATGAATCGAAAGACTGAAGATGTGGAATGCGCGCGCCCGCGCGGGGAACTGAGTAATCCAATCTGATGTGCTCCCGCGCCTAGGGAAAATTGGCAATGAACCACATGAAAACTGTGGAATGGCTGATTCAACGTTCAGGTACGGGAATCGTATATGTTGACCGACTCTCTGGTAATCAAAATAGGTCTATTTATTTTTTTGGAGCGAGCTCAGACGGGTGAATTCCGCATAAGTAAAAGTGAATAACCCTGTCGGGGCGGCGCCGAAGTTTCATAGTCCATTTCGTAGGCTAAAGCTAAAAGTGCATTCATCCGTCCGGAGCTGCAGTAACTTTGGCTTTCCCTGCTACGAGTCGCCGGCGAGCCAGCTCGATCCGCGGCCGAGCACACTAGTAAGATTTTCACACTTAGCACCATGGTCGGGGCTGCCCAGTTTCCGACCTGGAGCTCACACATACTTTTTACGTTGGTACTTCGACTTCGAAATGTAACGAGAGTTTCAACTACGACAAGTGAATACCACTACAATGATATCGGGTGCCTGTGTGAAGCAGTTTCAACCCTGGGGATATGTTTCGCGCAGGGAGTAAACCAGTATTTTTTCCCCGTCTTTTCCAAAAAAAAAAAAAACTCTGGTTTATTGGTTTGACTAGGGAGGCCAGACGCCGAGCCATTGTTCTGCTGTTCATTTTGTACTTACTCCAAAATCGAGCGCTGAATAGATATTGGTTGGGGCTTTCACAGTTCTAGTGTAATACAGACATGCTGTTCACAAAAAGCTCCGGGCTGGCACCTGCGAGTAGATTCGCTTGAGGAGTTCTGAGACTGTTGTTGCCACTACGTCAGGCATCTCCTGCATGATCTGCGAGGACTTGTTCAACGAGGAACAATTCAGAATATCTTGATACTCACCGTATGCCCAACATCAGGGATTGTCGTAATCGAGGCAACATTCCTTCCCTTTGTCTTATCCACTACGCAGTCGTGGATGAGCTGCGGCCTATTCGGTTTTCAGTCACATCCGCCCAAGCCAAATTGCGTGGCACTCACATAAGATCCGCCGTCTCGCCGAAGACGACGTGGATGGGAACAGCGCCCGAGAGATTAGAGATCTGTTGAGCGGCGTCCCAGGTGTTTTTGAGATTCACCTGGAATGCCGACGCTTCGTGAATCATGGGGCATTTTCGAACCACACAGGGATTTCCGTCCTTGTCCTTCGATGACATTAATGCATGCTCCTGACCGCAACCATCGATTAGCACAACATCGAAATATACTAGGAAGTCAGACCCACCGCAAATAATGCGACGATTCGTGGATCCCACGAGTTCCACGGAAATCTATCAATGAAATATCGGTGTGCTTTCTCCTTGCTCGGCCAGACATCGCGGCGGTGTTTTACTGCATTCGTAACCATATCAAAAACGGGCTGGATTTCCTCATGGCGCGTCTTCCATGTCTCCTCGTCCATCATCGAGGGCTCGACCAAAATAATGGCGTGATAAGGACATTTGTTGAAATGGCGCGTGGAGAGCATGCTGTTGGCGCATTAATAAATACTGTAAAATTTGCAATGAGTGGCGTAGAACTTACAGCCCGACAGTTCCAGATGAGTACCCAACACCAACGACCCGGTGGCCGGCGATAAGATCAGACTTCAGAAAGTCGGCGATGGCGTAGCCCCATAGATTCAAAGCTGTCAGTGTGACAACGTCAATGAGCGACAAAAATCTCGTTCGCATGCTGGAGCAGACGTACGGGCAGACTCAGCGTCATCTTTCAGCGCGGCAGCGTTGAGCACAGCAGATTCACCGTGGCTTTGCCAGTCGAGCGCCCACACTTCCTGAATTTTGGGGAGGCTGGGCCTTTCGGATTGTAAACCAAAGAGCTTCTCGATTGAGGGCTCCCATTGCTCCTTGTCTGTGTAGGATGTTTGAGCGACGACAGCACCCCCAATTCAATAAGGTGAACTCTCACGCTGTCCCAGTCCATGGAACATGAGGAGTGTAATTCCATCCTGGTAGGTTCTGCCAGGCTGTCGGTAGCGCTTCGCGGAGACACTGAGGGGCTGGCCGCCGGGGGTAGGCGGGCTGGGCAGAACAAATGACTCGATGTTCATTGTGCTCGAGAGTAGGCGGATCCAGGATGGGAAATAAGTGGGGATGGCGAAGAGAGTGCGTCGGTTCGAGTCTGAAGGAAAGTGTCGGAATTAAACCCGAGCCGCCGTACACTTCCGCAACGCCGAACAGCCGTGGCACTGGCAGATGCGGCCAACTCCGTCAAGCACTGTTGATGAAATCAACCGAGCTGGTTCGGTTGACAGTTTAGGTTCATCTTGCGAGCTGATTTATTGATGGGATTAGGGTAGCTTGGCTGTGTTCCATTGTTCGTAGACTCAGAGTACCGAGATCCTTTTCTTCGGGAATAATTCGCATTAACATCTACGCACGATATTAGGTGTATAACTCGTCCATTTCTCACGCGGATCTTCTATTAATCGAGTGACATTAACGCTTCCCCATCCAGGTAGCCCGGCTATACTGGCGTAAGTCCGATTGAGGAATAATTATAGTGAGCTACCATCTGTCTCTGGCCTCGCACCATCCCTCCACCATCGGAGTACGATCCCGATATCCCCGGCTCATTCTGTACATACAGTATTTGAGCACATGCTACATAGGAAACCGTGGAATAATCATTCCGACCGCTGAACGTCGTCTAGACCTCGAGTCTTCGATCGATTGTTGAACATTCAACATGTCCAATAGCAGTGATGCAGTATCAATTACTATTAATACCTATCGCGGCGGGAATGCCATCAGAATGAATGCTCACCTTCTCTCCGCTCAGACTCCGCTGGCGTCCGGCTCATCCTTGATAATGGGACCGCCGAACAGGCTGTGGCGATGAACATCATACTTTCATCAAGAAGCATCGTGAACGCCCCCGAATACGTCCTAAGGGCCGCATGCATGCTGACCCAAGCCCTTGACCCGGCTGTGCAGTAAGCTCTCTTTCTTCCCTTCCGTCATCCCTCCGTCCATCTCGCTGGCAGCCGCGACATCCATGGACTCGGAAACACCAGCGCCCCCGCGCCGCGACTGGCGGTTCTGGATGATCTTCATGTGTGTCATGTTGTCTCAATTTATCACCGCAATGGAACTTGTGGGTGGTCGGCATCTCTCTCCCTTAGAGAACAAAAATTGATATAACTCGCAGTCTGTCGTATCCACCGCACTTCCTACAATCGTCAATACGCTGCATGGAGCTCAGTTTGTTTGGATAGGGTCAGGTGCGTCTGTGGCACACACCAAGCATCCCGAAAGTAACGCAAATTCACAACGTACACGCTGTGTTCCACGGCGTTTGTGCCACTGAGCGGAAGTCTCGCTGAGGTGTGCACCAACGTTCACCTAATTATGACTCGGCATTTAGCTTGAGCACAGATATTTGGACGGAAAATCCTAATGGCCGTGTCAATTCTAATTTTTGCTATCGGAAGCGCGCTCTGTGGTGCAGCAACTAGTTTGAACTTTCTCATTGCCGGGAGAGGTGAGCGGACGGTCCCATTTTTTGGTGCCCTGAGTACTAAATTTCTTTGGACCTGTACAGCTGTCCAAGGATTAGGTGCGGGAGGGTTGGCCTCGCTGTGTCATATTATCCTCTCCGATCTCGTTCCTTTGAAGGAGAGAGGAGTGTTCAACGGGCTCATCGCAATGTACGCCCTTGCATGAACTTAGTTATCACGAGTTCAACCATTTCCTCTTGCAGAAGCTACACCGTTGCCAATGGGATTGGACCGGTAGTTGGTTAGTTCAGGAACTGTCATGGAGAGATTCATGTTTAACCTGAATTTAGGCGGGTCGCTCGCTCAAAATGGGCAGTGGAGATGGATATTTTGTGAGTATCCGAATAGTTCGCTGAACCCTCGCTGATGTTGAACTAGATCTAAATTTACCGATCTGCGGCCTGACCCTAGTGCTCGTCTTCCTCTTCCTCAATCTCCGCACCCCATCCGGATCATTCACCACAAAAATCAGGAAAATCGATTTTGTGTTCGTTTCCGTTTACTAGGCCACACTCTTCCTAAATCTCTGAACCAGGGGAAATATTCTGGTTGTTGCCTCGACCACTTCAGTGATGATCGGGCTAACGTGGGGAGGCGTTCAATACCCGTGGACTTCGGCTCGCATCTTGACGAGCCTTATCCTGGGAGGTGTCGGCCTGTTTGTGTTCTTGTGGTATGAGTTTACCGTCGCAACGAACCCGATTGTGAGTGGTGAAAGCAAGCCGGCGGGTGGTTGAGTTTTAATGATCATCACCACAGGTCCCGCGCGGACTCCTTTCCACCCGTACGGCTCTCAGTGGATTTATCCAGACCTCCGTACTATTCATCGTCCTCATCTGTCTCCTGTGTAAGCAGCACAACATCTGTTATCATTCAACGGACTCAGAATTTACTCAACAGACTACATGCCTGTGTATTTCCAGGCATGCATGGACGCATCTCCCATTGCCTCCGGGGTTGACATATTCGGTCTCGCGTTCAGCGTCGCGCCATCTGCCCTACTCGTCGGGCTTTCTATCGCCAAATCTCGTCAATATTGCCCTCAAATATGGCTGTCGTGGGCGCTGGTTTTGATCGGCACCGGTCTGTTCACCACGTTGAACGTCGACAGCTCCCGTGCGAAAGCCATCGGGTTCCAAATAATCCCAGGGATGGGGCTCGGCATGATGACCGCCGCCGTGTTCTTTCCGATCCTTGCGCCCCTTCCAATTCAATCCAACGCGCATGCAATTGCGTTGTACACTTTCTTCCGCAATTTTTCGAACGTGCGTGTTCATATCCTGTCTTGCCGATTCATACCTTTAAAAAAGAAATCGCTCAGATCCTCGCAGTCACCATTGGGGGCACTGTACTCCAGAACGAGCTGGGAAAGCGGCTTCCGCCCGATTTTTCCGTGCAGTTTCCCGAGGGCACGGCGATCGCGTACTCCATTATCCCGGTAATAAAGACTTTGCCTGAACCGCTCAAGTCGGAGATACGCGTGGCGTTCGCGGGGAGTCTGCGCGTCGTGTGGCAGGTTCTGACCGGCGTTTCGGGGGCGGGTTTGCTCGCTAGCCTCGCCATGAAGCGGCTGCCCCTGCATACCGAGACGGACACGAAGTGGGGTATTGAAAATGAAAAAGAGAAAGAGAACGCACAAGTGAAGGAGGGATCTATGGTGAGCTCGGCGAGCCTGGAGGTTCGCACTCAGTCGGCATAGTGTTATTTCTGTCCTGGATAGATGCTTCGACAAATGTAGCCCCGTACCTCGGCTTCGTTGAATATGTATTTTATTTAGACACACGTGAGGCGGGCTGGCTGGTAATTTTGAACCCCATTCGCGCTCAAAATTTGCTACGGCCCTCGATTAAGGTATCTAGTACATGCATCTTGGTTGAATTTTGAAAATGATACATATTTTTAAATTGCCTCCCGCCCAATAACTCATTGGAGTCCGGCCCAGTTCCGGATGATCGTTTATTCAACAGCCGACTTTCTGTGGGTGCTGGTAACCCGCGAAATTGTCTCAATCTCCCGCGCGCGAAACTTCAAACCTCAATGAGGGAGCTCTGCGAGGAAGGATTGGAAATCATTGTGGTCGATGGGGCAGAGCAGATTGGATTCTTAGCTCTCAGGCGACCGGAGCTCCCTCCGAAGGTCACTATCTTCTCCATAACAGCTTTCCCCTCCATGCGTTTAACTTCCGACTCTCGCAAATACTTAATCATAAATCCACTTCAACTGCAGTGATACATTGAAGAGAAGAACACAATCAGAGTACGGTGGAGATTCAGTGGTCCAACATCTCTTTGCGCAATGGCCCGCGGGATAATCACGTCGTTGAGCGAGGGTGCGGAATGACAACTTTCCTTCCAGTAATCTCAGATGCCCGAAGCTGGTCGAGGACGTCGTTTATCTTGTCCAGTGGGCTAGAATGGACATGACCGTGTATCGTTCCCTGTCGAAATGGTCAGCACGGAAATCAAATATTGAACTACACATTGCACGTACCTCGGCGAAGAGATCCAACACAGCAGTAAGGTCAGCCCGATCTCCGAAAGTGCTTCCCAGAACTGTAATGAGAGCGATGAGAATTGACTACAGATGTCGAACAGTAAGCGTACTTTGCACCCCAGATGTGACGATGTCCACGGTGCTGAACACGAGGTTCTCAGAGCTTGCGCCAACCTAATATCCCAAGTCAGCCCAGAACGAGTGTCGATCGTCCTTCAAGCTCACCATGACACATTTTGGCTTGCTTGGGAAGTTAACATCGTTTTTCCTCAGCGAAGCCATGGCGAGGTTGAAGGCTTGAAATCATCTCAATCAGCCACCGATGAAACTTGAAAACAAGATTCTCTTACTCTGATTGTTAGCAACGAAGTCAATCGTGGTGTTCACCGTGAATTCGCCCGCAGTGGTCTTATTGGTGAGTTCAATAAGGTTGAAAGCTTCGGTAGCGCCAAGCTCCAAAGCGAGCTTCCGAGCAGCGGGTTTAAAGTCGCAGGCACAGACTGCGGGCAAATCAGGACGAACACAACATGCAGAAGAGAGAAGCTCATCGCACCAGTTGCACCGAAATGCTTCGCGTATTGAACTGCAAGGTGTCCGAGGCCTATTGGAATTGAATCATCAGGCTAGGTACTTTCCTATGAGCAGAGCCAATACCTCCAATTCCGAAGATCAGCACTTTGTCGCCAGGCTTGACCTAGAATCATTGTTTCTGGGTTAAGAGTCGAAACTGAGACAAACGACAGACCTGCGCGACGTGCTTAACAGCATGGTAAGCTGTGACACCCGCATCGCTTGCGATTGCGGCGACCTCTTTAGGCACACCATTTGGCTAGAAATAGTCAACCATCCAACCTTCAAGTTACTAAAGAGAAATCGAGACTAACCACAGGGACGAGGGTATCGGCAGTTGTGATGACATACTCGGCGTAGCCACCATCCCTGCCTAGTCCGATAGCGTTGAAAAGGGCCGGGCCGCCATTCAGTCCATGGACACAGCTGTCGAGCGCAAGGATGGAGTAAAGCTGCCCTATGTGCACTTTTGCACTGTCTACTTTGGATCCCAACCTCCCGGGAGTTCAGAAGACATTGCAGGGAATGCATGACCACTCACTTGACGGGAGTTCCGCAATTTTCATGCCCAGCGATCCAAGATCTGGTGTCCAAGATGGCCCCGCTCAAGAGCTCGACGTCGCTGTGGCACACTGAATGGAAAAGATTAATGGGACACAATGTTGTTCCAGGGATTACAGTACAGACCTCCCGCTGCCGCAATCTTGATCAGGATTTCATTGTCTTTCAGCTCTCGGATTTTGTATGCACTGTCGAGCACGAGCCTCGAATTACCGGGCTGGTAAACTGCTGCGAGCATGGAAGTAGGCGTCATTTAGCAAAGAAATTGGGTGTGATTTGAGTAAGAGAGGAAGTAGTAAACTGAAGTATCAAGCGCAATGGCCCACAATTTATACCTCGAGCGGCAAATAGGTTCACTGCCGATCAGGTTTGAGCATACCGGCAAGAATGGACACGGAAAAGAGCCGCCTTCTGAATGAGTGCCATGGACAGCCTTGATGAATAGGAAAAAGCCAACGGACCAACAACTTTGAATAAGGAAACGGAGGGCGGGCTCCATCGTGTCGAATGTCCCGACGTCATCATCAGAATGAAGCCGTTGAACGGCGTTGTACCGCAGAATTGATGAAACTACGGACGCCGTCTTGCGAACAATGGAGAGTTGAGAACTTCAGCGTGTCGAACACCCTCGATGATTCTTCAAGCTTCAAGCTTCAAGTCCCAAATTGCACAACGTCCAAACGGCCAGTGGTGATTACTGACGATCGAACACCTTCGGACACACGTCATCTTCGTCCCCGACGAATGGCAACACAATGGTCCGCGAGAGACAGCGGTGGAGAAAGGGAAGCGGAAATGACCTGCCAATCGATGATGGAGCAAACATGCCGCCTACACAAGACGCTGGTATGATATGTTTCGTTGCGCATCCGCTGCGTGATCAATCTGTATCACTGTGTAGCTTCGATGAATGAGAGACGAAGATACATGAATAAATTGGCAACAAGATGGTCCTACAAGCCGCCCCCGGCGGTCCGGATGAGTTCCACTGCACGCTGCGATCGAGGCTTGACGGAGCACTTGAACGGAAGGGGCATTCTGTTCGTGACAATAGAATTAGATCGGCGTCTATTTCAGAACGCCAGCGGTATACGCACGAGACGAGGGCGGTGAAATATTCGTGGGTGGGTTCAATGATCCGCCCATCCTCGTCCACTGCCTTGGCGATGTCGAAGGTGGCGAGGATGGACACTATGGTAATCCACATGGAAGAGTGTGCCATGTGCCGCCCGGGACAGATTCTATGCAGGTATTTTGTTTCATCCATTCCATGAACGATGTTAGAAAACACCGCACCTCCGACCGAACCCGAAAGCGGCATCCGGGCTTCGGATCGCCGGATTTAATTTGCCATTCAGTAGGAAGCGCTCGGGTTTGAAGCTGTATGAGTCCGGATACATAACCTAGAGGACGTCATCAGGTCACCACTGTCTTGTAATAGGTTTAACAAACTTCATCGTGCAACATTGCCCTGAGAAACGACACATTTGAATTGGCATATTTGGAGGATAGACTGGACTGACCAGGCATTGGGAATTACTATCGAGTCAGCTGGTAGCCGATACCCTTTATACTCGTCTTCGACCGTTAAAAAGTGGGGGATAGCTAGAGTAGTCAGCACATATAATGAGTGCAGCGTATTGAATGACCAACCGATTGGAGTAACACTTCTCCATCGCAGGACCTCCTTTATCAGAGCGGATACATAAGGGAGGGATTCCTCGTCGGCGAAGTCCGGAAGAGTGGCGTTGCCAATAACAGAGTCGATTTCCGCCTGGGCCGTCTTTTGGGCCTCGGGGTTGGCAAGCATTGCAAGGAAGAAGGTGCCAAGTGCAGAAACTGCGCTATCTGTTAGCAGGACCACGCCGGAACATAACTAGCGACTCACCTGTGGTGTCGGCCCCTCCGACGTACATACTTCCCGCAACCATCTTCACCGACTGTTCCGCCGCATCTTTGTCCTCACAATCGCCGATATTGCTGAGGGAGATAGAAGTGAAAGATTCTGGCGCATTCCCTGATGCCTACAAGGATTCGTCAAGAGGGCGAAATAAACCGCGGCGGCTTCAACGCACAATGTTACGTTTCGTTTCGGCGAAGGGCAAATCAATCATGGCTTGGGACATCTTCCGCCACTCCTCAGCCGTACGCTTGAATCCTGCACCCGGAAACCATGCCGGGATATATTTCAAAGCGGGGATTGTGTCCTACAGCTGTCAGTGAGGGATGCTGATTAGATAAACACACGCACGACGAGGAAGCGTCCCGGAACTGTCGCGATGACGAGTGTGTGGATTGCCTCCCTGGCCAACGCGACAAAAGGGTCGTTTTGCGGATGGACCTTGATGCCATACGCGACGGACATGATGATATTTCCGGCCATACTAAACAGGATTCAGCGGTTACTGTAATTAAATCGGTCAATTCGGATACCCACTGTCTCAAGTGATCCATGACGTTGTCTGGGTGACGAAGAAGGCGCCTAAGAAGTTCGTAGCACGCTGCACGCTCCATGGGATGATAAGCTTTAGCCGCGGAAGCGTCGAATGCTTTGTGGAATAATTGTCGATTTTTGCGCCTTCCTCATGTCAGTCGATCCCGTGGGGAAGAAGTTAGGATGAGAGTTCTGACCAGTGGTCGCCTGGGAAAGATCCGTCAGAGACTGACTGAACGGATGAATGGATCCATACCGTATTTCATAAAACCTGCGGTGGAATGCATATAAGCGTCCTGAAATGTTTGTCAGGTCAATAACGCACCCAGAAGAAAATCCCATCCACATAGTTCGTTGGCCATCGGTAACCGGGGTCTACTCATCGTTGAGCAAACACATCTATACGGAGGGAAATGGGTATACCTGTCCGAATATATAGAGGACCGCTTGTCCAGAAGATCGTTTGCCGCTTCCACCGAGTTTAGGACGATTATGGAGGTTCCCGCGACATTCAGATGGATAATGTCGGAATCTAGAGGAAAATCAACGCCAGAAGGGTAGTAAATGGAAAGACTGACCGTATTGGTGACTCCACTCCATGTAGGTCTCCCACTCCCGATCTGAAGGCATGTCGAGCAGATTTCCGATAAGAGGCAGCTTTCTTGGGCCGGGAGGCAAAGGTAGCCTTCGCTTGCGTTGCGATAATCGCAGGGAAATGATTACAAGGGCAGCTGCTCCCGCACAGTAAACATAGAGAGACATCCTTGGGGTGGAGGTGGAAAGGGCCGGGGGATTGAGAAGCGAATCATATGTTCCATGCTCGAGTTATAAGGACACCGGTGGACACCATGGGGTGCGAACCGTCGTCCGGCAATCATATTTTACAGGCATTTGGGGCGGTTATTTCTCGAGACCCTGGCCTGCACCCCTCCCGCTCCGCAACGTAGACAGCGAGCACAGAAAACATCAGAAAAATATGACATGGGGTGAGCACAAATGAGAAGCGTGAAGCATGTCCTTCCCCATTGAGATTCGGCGTCCTGCAAATGCAATTGAATGAAATTGTTGCTGGCGAAAGACCGCGCGCTCGCCGTCACCGACGTCAGATCCGCGGTATATATGGGAGTGACGGTACGTCCTGGCAAAGCTTGCAGCCCGAAGCGTGCGACAGGTTCTTCTCCTTGCGATCCGCCGCACTTGCAATTGAATGAGATTATTGCTCGTGACGGGGCTCCATCACAAGCCAATTTATTCCCAGCAGCCTAGATGCGTTCCAGAGTTCCACACCACAGGGAGGTTAGATAGCGATAGATGCCACTGCGAATCGACGACGACGACGTGCGATGGTGGTGAGAAAGAGCGATTGTTACGATGTCACTGACACGTGGTGTGACTATCGCGCGTTGTCAGCTCTTGTCAACTTCAAGCCTGTCAAGAAATTAGAATCACAACAAGCAACAAGTCAGCTCGAAGATTTGGCCACCCAGCTGCATTAGGGGCCGGTCTATTTCCACCCGTTCCGTTAACCCTCCGAACTCATCTCCTTTCGATATCCTCATGCGAACAAGCATGGGCCCCAAATGGGCCCTGACAACTTGCAACTGATAAGGCCCAAACAAGCCTTGCTAGATGCCAATGCCGAAAGGTGGCCTCAAATTCGTTGTATCATTCCCGGAATCTTGATAAATCTTTCCCAGATTTGAGCGACTTCTACTCGCACTCTCGACAAATGCTCTAATGAGAGGCTCTGAGAATTGCGATACACACGGAACCACGAAACGCACGCAGGCAACACGCAGGTCACATCTTTCCGTGCATGAGTCGATTGTCTCACATTTCCACAGTTTCTTTTCAATTTTGCGCAGCTCACCCCGGGCTTGGACACGCCTGTAACTTGGGTGCGATGGAATCTGCGGCGACGCGATCTCATGGCCCTAAGTGTACGTGAACTGTGGTATCTCCTCCCTTTAAATTCTTACTTATTTCCCGGCAGGGAATCTCCAGAATCATGGGGTTTCGCACAGTATGGGTCATTACCCAGCGAGAAAGTCGTAGCCTTTGCAGACTCCAAACCAGGATCTTTTCGCTGGTACATGGCTCTAGTTCCTCGCGGATTTATCTAGGCTCAGGCAGCTTAATTCGGTGTCCTCTAGATCTGGACTGGAGCTGGGTGTCTCGGATGGCTCTGTGGTGCGTCAAATCTTCTCGGAGATGTCTTCTACTAATTACAGGATACGATGACTCCAACTCCTCCGCGCCGCTTCCTCTCGTTGCTGCGCACTATCCGATTACCTTGCGCAAATCCAGCAGGCGGTTTACCCGTTGTTGCACAACTCGACCGTCGCAACCTACCTCACGCAGCGATCGCGCTTTCACGACACGTCTATGCACAGGCGCGCAAGCTACAGGCAATCATGCTCCGGCTTTGTCCGCACACGCCAGTCTACGAGCTTCGCGCGACCATTCAGAAATACACTTCGAGCCACGCACTGCCCTCCAAGATGAATCTCTGGGAACAAACCCCCTCAGATGTCAGATGATCATTGATTTTGAGGCAAGTGCGAATGCTACGATGAGAGGTGCTGACGTCTTCGGATTCAGCATTGATTCAGCATACAATTCATTCCTTGCTTTAACGCTTTCCAGGCCCGTACCAAAGAAACTCGGCAGGCCCTGGTTTCCAGAGTATCGTCTGTGTTGCGTGGTAAGCGCATCTGGAGCGATTTGCGACAAGGTCATAGCCGCCTCATACGGCTCACCTCAGCAAGACGGATAATCCCCCCCCTGTTGACTCCATGCTCTGGTCGTGAACAGTAAGGCTACTGGTCACTCTGTTCATTTAACGATGGCGTCATAAGTCAATCGATGTCTGGAAGGGAACGCGACTCGATACCACTCATTCCTTCGTTCGAAAATTTGGTCAGTGGCAGTCACGGAATGTGACAGCAAGTAACACCTCCTTAAAGTGATCTCCCAGGACTCAGGAGCACAAGCTATGTCGCAGGCCATTACTCAACCGGTTTACGCAGAGTGGGAATTCGAGACGTACGAAAAAAATCCTATCCCCCCCGTTTATCCCCATGACTCCGAGGGAATCGATGTTTACTCCGCAAAACTGGACGCAGCCCGCAAGCATGCGTATCATAATCCTCTCGCGGCGGGCCAGTCCTACAAGTTGGCCCTGACGGTCCCTCAAACAAATCCCTGCCCCAGCGCCCGCCGCGTCCCTCACGTCCCTCAATCACCCAGTGTCTTTGTTCGACTTGACCGCCCGCTGCAGACCGGCGCGGGGAACATGTCACAGGTGTGGACTGCTGGGGTAGAGGGGACGGGGACCACACTGGTCCTGAAGATCATTCAGCCCTCGCTGTGCCCATACCCGGCGCCTGATCGCTGCTGGACCATGTATGAGGCACCCGAGGACCTCGCGCGTGGGGAGGCGTGGGCGTACGAGCGCATCGTGCACAAGCAGGGCCTTTTGGTGCCATATTTTTTCGGGCTTGACCAAGTGTGTCCATTCTCTTCGTTGCCCTTTGACGCTGACTTCTGCACGTCATGTAGATCACGACGCCGTCGGGCGAGCCAGCGTGGGTTCTCGCGCTCGAGTACATTCCGTCCGTGACGTTAGCCTCCTTTTTGGACTCGCCGGCGAGGTCGTTCTGGGATATCTGTGATTTGGTACGGTGCTCCCTCCCGGTGGATATAACGTGCTTACAAGAGTATAGACGAAGCTCTCGCTCGATGCCGCGGAGGACTTCGGGTCCGACGGATGGCGACATCTAGACCCTATGCCCGACAACATCCTTGTCACGGACTGCTTTGGCACACGCGGAGTCGTGTTCATCGACTATTCTTTCATCTGTCGGCTGCCGCCTTCCGAATGGAGTGATAATTACCCCTGCGAAGAATTATACCATCAGATTGTGGAGTGCATGGACTTTGACGTTGGTTTTCAACAATGGGCGGACGAAAATATTGCCGCCGTTCGTCGTTTCAACACACAATGGAATTAGGTGGCTGGTAGGAGGAAGGTCAGACGAGGAGTTGCAAACCATCGTGTAATTATTTCGCAGATTGATATTCATTCTGTGTTCGCAGTCAGTACAGCTGCACGCCAAGACCACGCACTCACCATGAATTCACCCGCGTGGCCTTCGCTCGTTGCTCTGTTACAGTCCGAGTACGCCTACTAGTCCCCGTGCAGAATCAGAATCCGGCACCAGAACGAGGAGGAAAACGAAGACAAGTTCGGCGCATTTGAAGGCCCGAGCATGAGGGTGCGCTTCAGGCGGACACGAGCGAATTGGATAAATGACATTTTTGAACCGAAGGTATTTCTCGAATGAGCAGAGGAATACTCGAACGAACCCAATGACGACTATCCGTTCGGCTGGGCGTAAGAGACAAGCTATGGGCCTCTGTATCTACTTCCCGTACGACACGAAAACGTAGGCCCCTGTTAGAGGTCGGTATCTGTCTGGTACTAGAGTCCGGCTCGAGTGAAGCAGACCCAGTTGCCCATGATCCTCTTCGCTTCTGTGCCATCAGTGACCAGCACAAAATTGAAACCATCGTCGCGCAGAACGTCAAAGTCGGCAACCGAGGTAGGAGGATTGTCTCGAAAAATGAGCGCCGCATGACTGAGGCCACACTCCTGGGATTTCCAACGAGATTCCACCATTTGATGATAGGCTGCGTAATCCAAATAGCTGTCGCTGGCCCTACTTGCGCGGGCGAGACACAGGGAAGCCAACTGTGGGACCACAGGTGTGCTTCCGGGGAGGACGGCTAGTTGCTCGATAAATTGATTACAGCCACTTGCAGTACCGAAGGCGCGGATCGAAAATTTCCATTTTGAGCGCTTTTTGATCGTTTTCAAAGAATTCATCGTATCTCGACGGGGATTGCACCTGGGAAGGTATAAAATAGATAGGTTTCACCTACTAATTCATCCGCAATTAGTCATAGAGCCAGATTGCGAGAAATGTATTTATTTCACTCATCTGAAATGCGACCGTCCGGCCTGGTTGAACTTGAGCTAAAAGCCCCAGTTGAAGTTCAATCGAGCTGGTTTTCGGGGAGGGAGGAAAGAATAGTATTCCAAAGAATGTCATAGAGCCATAATACATCTATCTGTCCCCAAAAAATGGTTATTGGCCTCGGAGGCATCTGCCGGGTCGAACTTTCACCACTTTGTCAATTCTGGTCCAAAATTCACGGGGGAAGTCTCCAGAGATCGATATATGGAGGCCTTACAAGCCTCTGCATTCATTCGATGCAGAAAAACTGACCCACAGGACAATTGCGTCGCGCGCGCGACTGATGCGACGCGTCGCGTAACTGATCAGTGATGTCACGCTCACATCAAGGCCGCGCATCTTCTTCACCAGCCCTTGGTGAATGGCAAACGAGAAGACACTTACAGCCGCACGAGAGGCGCGTCTCGAGCGTAGACAGGCCATTGCCGCTGAAACAAGGGCCCAGGCTGTGTCTAAACTCCAGGAATCCCTCATCTCGAGCCCTCTCACAACGTCATCCGTTCCTGGTCGACTCGCACCGGCGGACGACTTCGACCCTCTAGATTTTCCCGATTCTGACACCCCTATGGCACCGCCCTCGGACGACGGCTCGGAAAAGGCTGCACCGGATACCCGCTCCAGGACGAAGCGTAAATCTAACGTGGTGTCCGATGCCTCTGATGTGGAGGTTCCCGTTGCCAAGCCTGCGCGAAAGAAACCAGGGCCAAAGCCCAAGGGCAAACCGGCTGCGACTCCATCGGATTCGGAACCTGAGGCTGTTGAGAAGCCTGTAAAAAAGGCAGCTGGGAAGGTTAAAAAACCGAAAGCTAGTGCGTTGTTATGTACCATGTCTCTGATCTTGTCTGATGGACTCTACGCTCATCCCTCAGCACGTAAAAAGAAGACGGTAGAGTCTGATTCGGATGTTGAGGTGGTCGAAACAGGTGCGCTTTCTCTCTGTTCTCAGTGCTGTATTCACGCAAGTGAACAGAGATCGTCTTCATGATTCCCGAGGGAACCTCCGAAGGAAACCGGCGGGTTTCGGTCGGCTCATTCACATCCTTTGAAGACGCGGTTGAGGCGATACATGAGACTATGGGATGTGTCAGCGTCTCCCGCAAGCCGACTCTCGCATACAAATTCTCTACTTCCAATGGCAAAGAGGCAACGATCAACCTCACTACCGACAAGGATTGGACTGGCCTGGTCACGGATGCCGTCGCAAAAATCAAGGCAAAGAAGGACCTGCGCGTCACGATTTTCGCTCTGCCAGATAATGTAAGCTCCACCTCCTGTGTTCAAACGAAGCCTTCATATCCCACAGTACATGTTTTCGCTTCGCGCGAAACACAAGAAGACAGTGCCGCCCGCAAAAGGTAAAAAGAAGGTTGCCATGAAAGCCCTGGATCTAGACAACGACGAGTCCGAGCCGGACGACGAGGAAGATGTAGGTATCGTAGACGGGGAGCGCAAGGCGATGGCGGACCTCGAAGCAGAGTACCGCAAATGTGTCCGATGTGGCCCCACGCACCTCTGCAAGATTGACCGGGGCGGGAATCATGTTCATTTGACTTTCCCGCAGCGTCGCGCATGGGCCGTGAGCCTGGTCAGTGTCTCCTGCTTCTTCTTTGCACAAACTGATCTTGTCATCTACAGGCATGTGGTACGCTCAAGGTTACAGAAAAAACCCCGCCCGAGGGTGAGATGTTCAAAGTCTTTCACAAGAAACCCCAGGGGAATCCCAGCCCTCCGCCCACGATGGGGCAATTTCCGCCGCATGGTGGGCCGCATGGTGCATATCCCTGGTACCCGCCTATGCCCCCTGTCGGCTATGGTATGCCTGGTTTCGCTGGCTATCCGCCGACACCCGTTGCTCCCACTGGACCTCCAGCCCGCGCTCTTCCGCCCATGCTCTCCAGCGACCCAGCCGAGGATTCTGGTCCCTCGTATCCGTCTATTTCTGACTTTATCAACACGCTCATTACCAAAACTCCCCAGCGTCATTCTCTTCGAGACGCCGCGGAGGCCCTTGATTCGCTCCACTTCTTCGACATCAATGAAATCGTACATCTCACCGCCGATGATCTGGGAGAGGCAAAATTTGGGGGCATTGTTCTCGGTGACGCGCAGTTTCTTGTGAAGGAGGTTGCAAAAGAGGTGAAGCGTCTGGAGAAGTTGGCAAGACGTGCTCGTTACCAGTAGTATTGTCACATCTGTCCCTCAAAATTGCTTCGCACGCATCTGCCCATTCAATGCAATAATTGTCTACAAGTAACCAGAGTGACGAAACCATCCTCGCGATGCTTCTGCGGTAACTTGTGCCATCGCGTTGTACAGATATACATACGGAGCTGCCTTATCATCACCCTCACAAATTTTGCGGAATTCTTGACCGTGGCGGCGGATGTAGTGCTTGATCCACGAGAAGCACTCCTCGATCGGATTGAGGTCTGGTGAATAGGGAGGAAGGTACAGAAGTTTGATTCCTCTGAGGGAGACGTGAGCTTAGAGTCGGAAGCGGGGTGCAGAATAAAACATACTTTGCGGTACACATCTCCTCGACTTCATCGACGTGATGGATCCGGCAGTTATCTAGAATCAGCACGCTGCGCGGTCCCGGGTACGGGTTCATTACTTCCAAGAGGCCTTCCAACCATTCCACAAATTGCTCGCCATTATATCCACCCATTTTGACGTGCATGTAGATGATTCCGTCGATTGTGATTGCAGGGAGAAGTGAATACCTTGTTGGGCTAGTTAGCATTGATAATGAAAAGAGAAAGAGTCGTACCGGGTGCCTCGTACAAAGTTGCATGCTTTACGAGCTCGGGTACCAACATACGACCAGCCATTGTCGCGGTACGTCGTCAATATATTGACCGCAGCCTCGTCGGCTGTGACAAGATATTCGGCTGGGTACTGGCCAACTTCGAAGGCAAATATCCGCCGGGACTCCTCGCAACGTTCGGCAGCAGGTTTAGATAGCTATAGAAACAATCATCAGTGGACAGTAGCTGAATATTGCACAAAACACACCTTTTTTGAGGTCATGCCTAATCGCCGGAGTGTGCGAGTGATTGTAGACAAGGAAACGTCGACCCCATGAAGGTCAGACAGTTGATCCTGTATTTCATCAAGGTACATATCGGGGGAATGCTCCAAGAGCCCCAGCATCATCTAAACAGGTGTCAGTCTACCAGATGAGGATGAACCGTCTGGGGAGCAAATACATCGACAGCCTCGCGGGACATAAGAGGGGACCTTCCGGCCCGAGTACGGTCCCTAGCCACCTCACCAATTTCACTCCAAACTTGACGCACACGCTGGACGACGCGCAATGGCATGTCCAGCAAAACAGAGATCTGGGTGGAGGTCATGTGGAGTCTTTGAGAAAGGTGGATCACACGGCGCTTTAGGTCGCGTGAGTAGTGTTGCCTGAGGGGCACTGCTCGTGTTTTGCGAGCCATGGCGTGGAGGGAAGGAAGATGTGCGCGGCCTTGATGTGAGCGTGACATCACTGATCAGTTACGCGACGCGTCGCATCAGTCGCGCGCGCGACGCAATTGTCCTGTGGGTCAGTTTTTCTGCATCGAATGAATGCAGAGGCTTGTAAGGCCTCCATATACCGATCTCTGGAGACTTCCCCCGTGAATTTTGGACCAGAATTGACAAAGTGGTGAAAGTTCGACCCGGCAGATGCCTCCGAGGCCAATAACCATTTTTTGGGGACAGATAGATGTATTATGGCTCTATGACATTCTTTGGAATACTATTCTTTCCTCCCTCCCCGAAAACCAGCTCGATTGAACTTCAACTGGGGCTTTTAGCTCAAGTTCAACCAGGCCGGACGGTCGCATTTCAGATGAGTGAAATAAATACATTTCTCGCAATCTGGCTCTATGACTAATTGCGGATGAATTAGTAGGTGAAACCTATCTATTTTATACCTTCCCAGGTGCAATCCCCGTCGAGATACGATGAATTCTTTGAAAACGATCAAAAAGCGCTCAAAATGGAAATTTTCGATCCGCGCCTTCGGTACTGCAAGTGGCTGTAACCTCATCGGCGACGCTTGCTTTGGTGATAATGATACGGAGCTCGAGAATGGAAGGGACGCTCTGGAGGATGGATATGTTGGTAGGAGTATGACAGCACCCGGAAAGGCAAAGTCATCGCAGGTTACATGCCGAGCGCGCGACGAGAGAACTCAAATCGCCGGCGACGGTGGCGCGGTGACCTCCAAAGAACACAGCAAGTTCTTCGAGTCCTGGAACCCGTATACGGTGAAACACCTGCGGCGTAGACACATAAAGACGCCGAAGTGAGGAAAGTTCGATGGTTCCACCGGATTCGGGGAATGGGTTGGCGTCAAATTTGACAGCGATACGGGCCTCGACGAGGTTGAAAGTTAGCTTCAATATGGCTTCGTGGATCTCCCACGGGGCGTCGAGACAGTAACGGGTAAGCTGTTGCGCTGGGAGAGAAACCGGGACGTAGCGGTGGTTGTTCAAGACATCCGCGTCCACCAGAGCAGGAGTGGACTCCAAGAAACTGATTGAATCCGCTCCTGCCTGGCTTTCCTCGCGGTCCCATTTGATCGACACTCGACAGAGCGACGGGACACGACCCCGGAGGTTGTTCAGGATAGGATACAAATCGGAAGTTAGCACAAGGCTGAGTTCTTCCCATCGCGAGGCGTGCTTCGATAGATATCGGAACATCTCTGTTTGCAGGCCAGCGTTTGATGTTTGGCATCCAGAAAACTGTATCTTCAGCTTTTTGGCGCGTGCGAGCTGGGTTTCTGCCATAGCCAATGGATACGCCGATGGATCCGTTTCGGGTTGGTACTTGATAGCCACAAGTGACCACAGCTTCGAATGCGAGACGGCGACTGTCCTCCAATACTGACTGACATACGTGAAAAGCCAGGGGCTGTCTTTCATTCGCATTTTGCGACCTGTCCATGAGAATATCTCCCCGAGCACCTCAGGGGGTATCCTCCTGACGGGGGAAAGAACACCATGATTTTGGTGCCTGTACTCAGAAAGCAAGGCCCGTTCATCTTGTAGTTCGCGCATCTTTTCCTGGAGTCGTTCTATCTCGGCGTCCAGCTCCGCCATATGCTCGTCAATTTTGGAGATCGTAGACTTGAAAATCGCGACGTCAGGTCCAAGAGGCACTTGATTGGAGTTCAAGAGGGCGTGATGTCGTGTTCCAGGAGCAGCTTGGAAGTCGGAGAGGCCGCCTTTGAAATCGGATGGCTCCGGCTGCACCATGGCACCACAGTGACAATGAAGTGAATTCATACCTTCTGAGTGTGAGCCTCGAGTTCCCGTTATGCAGACTAGTTGGCTCACCACAAAAATTCGCAAGACTGTGGTGGAAGAGGAGAGGAAAGGAAAAAGCACTGCCACACCTCATCGCGACAAAAAAAAGAGATAGCAAAAATCGGGAAAGACGCGCAAAGAAAAGGGCAGCTTGAAAGGGAGAGATATGATGCTTCCCTTGTTCAACATTGCAATGTGAAGTTCAAGGTGAAGTATATAATCAATTCAAACGTGATCGGGTCGCGATCACCGAGTCACGTTTTTGCGCGCCATCATTGGACAGCGTTTACTGTCGTTCTCCACCACATACAATTTTCGCTGTCGCACTGAGCCGCAGGTTTACTAGCTTGCCGTTCAGTATAGAGCTGTTGGTCGGGTCTTTGTCTGCGGATGCCTTCTCTCCGTCAGTTTGAGCGGCCTTTTCGACTCACCTCGAGTCAGAACAGAATTTACGCCCGCTCTGGCTCGAGAAAAATAAATTCTACCGCTGCGAATGCCTCAACAAGTGCACTGGTCCTCAACATCCCCAAAGCAAATGTCTACCGCTTCGGCGATACGACGAACCGCGCTACCCCCGTTTTCCGCGATCTCGCATGGTCTATCAAAACAAACGAAAGCTGCGCTGTAGTCGGATCCGGCTCGGGCGAAAAATCCTCCATGTTCGATGTGGGTTCCAGTCCGGACCTCTGGTCGAAGTCCCTCGGTCTAATGGCGCACAGATGCTGATGGGGCACCTTCGGATACACCCCCCTCCGCCGCCGCCTGCGGGGCTGTTTCCCTTCCTCTCCGACGCTGCAGAACAGAGGGTTCCGCACAATTGCGTGTCCATGGTGTCGTTTGCGAATCGGAGCTCTGCTGGAGGCGCATTCTACGACTATACAGCGCGCTACGGCGCGGTGCGGGAGGAAGACCGCATCACGCTCAGACAAAGCATGTTTCCTGAAACGGTCCACGATCTCAAGTCTCAGTCGCGCATCGCACTCGAGGCGCCGTCCATGGACTACAAACTCTTCGAGTACCTGGTCCAGAAGATGGGTCTCAATGACTTGCTCGACTTGCCTCGAATCGCACTCAGCAACGGGCAGACACGGCGCGCGCGTATTCTCAAGGCGCTGCTGGCGAAACCGCGGCTGCTTCTCCTTGACGAACCTCTCAGTAAGCACCCCAGCTCGATCGTGCGCCCATGCATCCTGACGGACCTTCTGCAGCGGGCCTGGACGTCGAGAACCGCGCGACGGTACAGGCGATTTTGCACGAGCTCCACGCGGCGTGCAATCCGCACATCATCATCGGACTTCGCATGCAGGATGCCGTCCCGGACTGGATCACCCATCTCGCGGTTGTGAGCGACGGGCGGGTGAAGACGGGGCCGAAACACGAGATGCTCGATTACAAGGACGAGCTGCAGAGAGCGGCTAGCGCGCTCGAGGAGCCGGTCCAATCTGCGGCACCGACGCCGAGCGCTGGCGAGCCTGTGGTGGAGATGAAGGGCGTCAGCGTCACGTACGGGCCCCGAAAGGTACTCGTTTCCATCGCGGCTATATCAGATCTCCCTCATCTCCCCACCCAGGTCCTCAAAAACATCAATTGGACGATCCGGAAAGGCCAGCGGTACCACCTCCAGGGCATGAACGGTATGCCTCCCCCTTTCCTCCCTCCTCCTTCCTTCTTGCTAACGGCTCCCGGACCTTCAGGCTCCGGCAAAACCACGCTCCTCTCCCTCCTGACTGGCGACCACCCCCAGTCGTACACCCAGCTCGGCCCAGCGCGCCACCTCCGCCTCTTCGGAACGCCGCGTCCGCGCCTCGCAACACCCCACCTCCACGCGCGCATCGGCGTCGTCACCCCCGAGCTCTTCGACGCCTTCCCGCGGCGCGCGCCGGGCATGTCCGTCTGGGAGGTCCTCGCCACGGGCTTCACCGGCGGCTTCGTCCCCCCCGGCGGCGCGCGCGGCGTGGGCAACGCCGATTTGGGCCCCGACGAGGAAGCGCACCGCGTGCACCGCTGCTGGGCCGTCCTCGCCGCGCTCGGCCCCCCCGCGTGGGATGGCACCCTCACCGCCGCGCACGCGCACTCCCCTCACCTCCACCCGCAGCTCTGCGCCTTCGCGGACACGCGGTTCCGCGACCTACCCGTGGGGGCGCAGCGCATGGTGCTGCTGATGCGCGCGCTGGTGGGGCGGTGCGCGCTCGTGCTGCTGGACGAGGTGTGGAGCGGCATGGACGCGCGAATGGTGGCGGCGGCGCGCGCGTACCTGCGCGGCGGGGGCGTGGGCCCGGAGCAGGTGGTGGTGGTCGTGACGCACTTGGCAGACGAGGTGCCGTGGGGGGGCCGAGACGGGGTCGTGCGCGTGGTCTTGAGGGATGGGGAGCTGGAGGGGGCGGGAGCGGAGCAGCCGGCGGATGGTTCTTGAGGAGACAGACCCGGTTTCGGGCAACTCGACGGTCGCAGCCCGACCTCGCGCAGCAATTGCGCTTTCCGGGCAGTGGGGCGCATGCAGGCGCTCACCGATATCGTAACAAGTGAATTCATCATTGCATTTCGGAATAAAGTGTTCATAATCATATGCAGACGAATGAACGTTCGAATTACAAAGGCCATGAGCATGCGCGAATGCAGCGCGATTGAGGGCTTCGCGCTCACATGAGCCATTTCGACATTATCGGTACGCGGCAGTACACTGTGAATGGCCGGCTGACCTCTGAGACGATACACGTTATATTCACATATAATCTGCACTTCCTATACGGCCAAGCTGGTACCACCCATATATGCGTCGTACTACTGATCTCCGAATCGAATGAAGCAGCCCCAGTCGTTTATAGTATCTATCGCTGTTACGGCGTCGGTGACTAGAACGAGATTGAAACCATCGTTGCGCAAGATGTCAAAGTCCGCGAGGGAGGGGGTACCTGAGTCAGGAGGCGTTCGGAAAATTAGCGTCGCATGGCTAAGGACACACTGTTGTGAATTCCAGCGCGATTCCGCCATTTTGAAAAGGGCTGCGTAATCGAAATAACTTTTGCTGGCGGCCGTTGTCCATGCGAGACAGAGGGAGGACAACTGTGGGATCACCGCTGTGCTTCCAGGGAGGACGTTTAAACGCCCGATAAGATTATTGACCGCATGGGCGACGCTGTCGTTGGTGATGCTGACCCTGAGTTCAACAGCGGATGGGACGTTCTGTAGGATGGATATACTGGTAGGAGGATGGCAGCACCCAGTAAAGCAGATACGTCGCAGATTACATGCCGAGCGGGCAACGAGAGACTTCAAATCCCCCGCAACGGTTGTGTGGTGAGATCCAAAGCTCATCCAATGCAGGAACCCGTATACGGCAAAACACCTGTGGCGTAGAAGCATAAAGCCTCCGGACTGAGGGAATTTCGATGATTTCACCGGATTCCGGCCCCAGGCTGGCGTCCGAGTTGACAAAGATGCCAGCCTCGACGAGGTTGGAAGCCAGCTTCAGTAGGCCTTCGTGTATCTCCCACGGGGCGTCGAGGCGATAACGGGTAAGCTGCTGCGATGGGAGAGAAACCGGGACGTAGCGGTGTTTGTTCAAGACGTCCACGTCCACGAGGGAAGGAACAGACTTCAAGAAATCGATTGAATCCGCTCCTGCCTGGCTTTCCTCGTGGTCCCATCTGAGCGACACTCGACAGAGCGACGGGACACGACCCCGGAGGTCGTTCAGCATAGGATACAAATAGGAAGTTAGCACAAGGCTGAGTTTCCCATCGCGAGGCGTGCTTCGATAGATATCGGAACATCTCTGTTTGCAGGCCAGCGTTTGATGTTTGGCATCCAGAAAACTGTATCTTCAGCTTTTTGGCGCGTGCGAGCTGGGTTTCTGCCATAGCCAATGGATACGCCGATGGATCCGTTTCGGGTTGGTACTTGATAGCCACAAGTGACCACAGCTTCGAATGCGAGACGGCGACTGCCCTCCAATACTGACTGACGTGCGTGAAAAGCCAGGGGCTGTCTTTCATTCGCGTTTTGCGCCGACCTCGGCGCGGTGTCCACGAGACGATCTCCCCGAGCACCTCAGGGGGGATCCTCCTTACGGGTGAAAGAACTGCATGATTTTGGTGCCTGTAGTCAGAAAACAAGGCCCGTTCTTCTTGCAATTCGCGCATCCTTTCATGGACTCGTTCTACCTCGGCGTCCAGCTCCGCCATATGCTCGTCGATTTTGGAGATCGTAGACTGGATAATCGTGACGTCGGGCCCAAGCGGTGCTTCATTGGAGTTCAAGAGCGCGTGATGTCGTGTCCCAGGAGCAGCTTTGAAATCGGACAGTGGCTTCCTCCCCGATTTCGCGAATCGGATTGCGCCACAGTGGTGACAGTGGAGTGAATTCATACTGTCTGAACATGAGGCTCGAGTTTTCTTTACCCAGCCTGGGTGGCTCACCTGCATTGAGAAAATTCATAAGACAGTGCCCCCACTGTGCCACTGTGCCAGTATGGTGGATGAAGAAACAGAAGAGCAGTGCACTGCCACCAGCAATCAAGCGATCTTGAATGAGTTCAGCTTGACTTTAGCTTCAGGCGATGTAAGTCACATTCCGCTTCGTGTTTTTGGGGAATGAAAGTAATGCAGTAAGGAGAGAAGAGAGCTCCTTGTAGATGTCGCAACAAGGGATAGATTGACAAATTGAGATTACAAACAAGAAACACGAATACTTAACGACTCGACGAGACTGCTTCAAGCACCCGCCAGGGTTCAATATATCGACTGGCAGAGCCAAGAGTTCATGATATCCGACGCGGCTGACCTCATTCCCACCTCGAAAGTAAGATCCATCCCCTCTCGCCTCAGCGCGTCGAAATTGTTGCGCTCAACGGTGCCAGGTCCTCCCGTCCACTGCAGCAGCAGTACAGATTTCACGAGGGCACAATCATCTGCCTCCCAACGCGATTTCAGCATCTTCAGATATACGCCGAAGTCAATCCGGCTGTCGCGCGAGTATCCGAACGATATGCAGCAGAGCTTGGGGACCACCGCCGTGCTCATAAGCGCCTCAGATACAGTAAGGTGTTCCATCAGAGCACGGACGTGGCTGGCATTGGCTTTGGAGATGACAAGCCTCAGTTCGGTGACGGAAGGAACACTTTGTATGATATTTATAGTGGACAGAGCACCCAAGTGCCCAGAAAGACATAGACATGGAAGGGCACACGACGAGCGAGCGAGGAGGGACTGAAGATTATCGATAAGCGATTCAAGCGGTGGGTGTAGTTTTTTAGGACTAAGTGCGAGGTAATCCAATGCTGGAACCTGGATGTAGGGAAACACCAGCGACGTCGATACATAGAGACGGCGGAGCAGAGGGATTTCGATGATTTCGCGGGATTCTGGCCAAGGTTCGACGTCGAATTTAACGTTGATGCGGGCCTCAGTGAGGTTGGTAGCCAGCGTCAGTATCTCCCGATGCATCGCCCACGGGGCGTCGAGGTCATAGCGAGTGAGCTGCTGCGCAGGCCAGGAAATAGGAACGAAGCGATATTCGTTGCACGCGCCTGCGTCCACTAGAAGAGGTGCCGCCTCAAAGCAATCGATGGAATCTGCTGCCTGGCTATCCTGCAGCTCCCACTGAATCCACAGCGTGCGAAGTGACGGAAGTCGCCCACGAAGCTCGGGTAGAAGAGGGACAAGCGCCGATGCGAGTTCCAGACTGACTGTCTCCCATTTTGCGGCGTGCTGCACCAAGAGTCGGAAGACTTCGATCTGGGGGGCAGAGCTGACACTCTCACTTCCAAAGAAATGAAGATCCAGCTTTGAGGCGCGCGCAAGGTGCGTATCTATCATGGGCATCGGGTATGACGAGGAGGGATCCGATTCACTGTCGTAGGAGATTGCAAGTGTGCGCCATAAACAAGGATCAGAGATCGCAAGTGTGCGCCATAGGCGACAGACGCGCGTCAGGACCCATGGGCTTTCCCCAACGTGAAGCCTTCGGCGTAATAGTGCTTGTTTGGGCGACAGTAGCGTCCAGGAGAATATCTCAGACCACACCTCGGGTGGCACCCTGCGGAGTGGCGACAGGGTGGCACGATTCTGCGTGCGGTAGCCCTGCAAAGCAGAACAGTCTTTCCTTAGTCGGCACAGTCTGTCGTCGAGCCTAGAAATCTCTTCGTCCAGTTGACGCTTCAGTCGATTCCGGGCTGCGGTAATCTCGTGAATCCCGCTTTCCACAATAGACAAGTGTGCGGTGCTTTTCGATATGGCTGAGTGTATCAGTTCTATCTCCGCATCGCCTGGTGCCGCATTATTTTTCAGGAGCTCATGATGAGGGGTTCCTGCATTCGGCATCTCGAAACCCCAGCCTTCCAGTTCTTCTGCTGGCACACTGGCTGTCTTCAAATCTGAGCCACATTCTGAGCAAGGCATCTAACTTGTTAGAACCTTGTCAATATTTGATATCACGCAGATAGACGCGTTTACATACCCAAGAGAAACGACAAGGACGCGACTTGATTGTGGGAGGAAAAAGGGGAAGCACAGCCACACGGTCTCGGTGAATTTCTTTATTATTTCTTGGTCCTTGGTCTCTCGAAAGACCTCGCGATCCACGACGCAGAAAACAATATACATTACACAACCCGCGCGGTGCAGATTAGTTACGGAGTCCGCGCGCGGCTGATAGCCTACAATAAGATACGTATGTACACGACCAGAAGAGCCAAAACAGTATGAAAAGAGGAATCAGACGAATCCGAGACGGAGCGATCGATATATACTAGGTGCGGAGCGGGTAGAGTACGTGTGTGGGGTGTTTTTGAGTGGGGTGAAAGCCAAAAGGGAGATCCAAGAGACGTAGGTAGCAAAAAGAAAAAGAACCGACAAGTCATAGCGAGAGCGAGAGGAGACAATACGAGGTGGAGGCGAATATACGATATGGGTGGGTCCGAGGTGGAGGAGAGCCCGAACCGTTGACGAGAAGAAGTGTCCAACGCATCACTCGCGCCCCGTCGGGTCGCCATTGACGGGCCAGATGTTCTGGCCTTCACGGCTGCGCGGGCGCCCGCGTTCCCTCAGCGGCACCATATCAGGCCCGCCGCCGTTCGCGTTCTCGCCGGCACCTGCATTGGCCCTACCGCCGAGCAACGTCTGCTTGAGGTCTTCGAGCCCGCGCTTGACGTTGAGCATGATGGTCTCCGTCTCCCGCAGCAGCTCCTCCGTCTTCCGCCGCTGTTCGTGCAGATTGAAGTAATGGCGCTCCAGATCCTCCACCGTCATCGGTGACCCGAGCCCCAACCCACCCCCCATTCCGCCCAGCCCAAGCCCGCTACCACTCCCACTTCCGCCGCTCCCACTCCCACTCCCACTCCCGCCCGGCCCCTCATGTCCATAGTACGCCCCGCGCACAGGCGGCAGCGTGTACCCGCCGCCCTGGGAAGCGCTCACACCCCCAGCAGGCGACCCCGCGCCCCCACGACTCGGCGCGCTCCCGCTCCCCGCCGACGGGCTGCGCATGTACCCGCTCCCGGGCCCGCCCAGCGGCGGGAACCCGCGCTCGAGCGGCGGCAAGTGTCCGTCGAACGGGCCACCGCCGCCGCGTGCGGGCGCGGGGAACCATGGGCGCTGCTGCTGCTGCTGCTGCTGCTGTTGCTGCTTGTCACGCTCTTGGTCGCGCTGCCGTGCCATAAGGTCCTGCTCGCGCTGGCGCTGTTCTTCCTCGGCGGCGGCTGCTGCTACGGGGGCTTTACGCCTAGCGCGCTTGCGACGCGGGGCGTCCTCGGCGTCGTCGTCGGTGGGGTGCGGGTGGCTGTGTGGCGAAGAGGCGGCGGAGACGCGCGAGCGGCCGACGGCGACGAGGGCTTCGGCGGCGGCTTGGTCGGACATTGCTACGCGGAGATGTTAGTATCGGCGTTTATCAAGATCGCGGAAAGAAGGAGAAGCAGGGGGGACGAGAAAGCAGGTCGCAAGGTGGGTCATCGGCGTTCGGCTTTATCGGCTCCGCCCCACATGGGCGCGAGCACCTACACAATCGCCGAACGACACCGTTCGCACCATAAGACCTTCTCCACTTCGGAAAGGAGGAAGGGGAACGCGTCTCCTCCAAGACTCTCTCCCCAAAACACTCTCCCAACGACAAACACTCTCCTTCCCCAAAAAACGAAGAGAAGAGAAGAAGCCCAAGAAGAATCACACACCATTATCCCCCGCGCCCGCGCCCGCAGCGGGCACGCGCTTGCGCCGCTTGATCACAGTCTTCTTCATCGACGTCGGGCGGTGGGTGCCGTGGAGCTTGAAGTAGAGGCCTATACATGGGAAGGGAGGTTAGCGTCGGTTCGGGCAACGACGAGGCAATGGAAGAAAGGAGGGGGGAGAAGAGAGGAAGAGAGAGAAGAGATAAATAAGTATGAGAGCGAGCGCCGACCCAAAACCACCAAAAAAACGACCCCCAAAAAGCGGGGGAAAAGGGACGGAAAGGAGGCAGAGAAACCGACGTGCACTCGTCTATCTGCTCTGCTCTGCTTTCTCTGCGCGTGCGTCGCTCGGGGAAAGCGCACAACACAAAAACGGAGGGAGGGAGGAGGGAGGAGACAAGAGCGAATCTGATAAGATTATCTCCGCCTCCCATGCGCACACGACCCCATCTTCCCAGCACTCGAGCAACCACGCATGATGCATCCGAGCCTGAGCTAACCCACGCCTCCGAGCCCACCCGCGTTGCGATCACACACGCCGCGTCATCGACGTGATCTTCGCTGCCTCGGCAACGGGTAGGGGCGACCCGGGGACGGCGAGCGACGGCACAGGCAGAGGGAAGTGGGAGAGAAGAGGGAAGGGAGATGGGGAGACGGGAGACGGAGGAAAGCGGGAGGAGCAACGAGGCAAGGCAGTAGGGAGGACGGCGGCCCGGAAGAGACGCGGGTCCCGTGCGGAGGATAGATAGTGCGAGCGAAAGTGACGCGGCGATGACAGCGAGGGAGGGATATGAGGAAAGGAAGAATGCAAGGGAAAAGGGCAGGCAAGGGCGACGAGGCGTCCAAGGCCGAACGGCGGAAAGCGACGACCGTGGCGCGGCAACGACGCTAGCGGCCAACGCAGGACGCGGGGAGAAAAGGAAAGGGATGAAGGGAAGCGAAGGCGAAGGCGAGGGGGAAGGAGATGAGAAGAGGGAGGAAGGCAGGGACGACGACTCGGAGCGGGGGAGGAGGGGAGGGAGGGAAGAGCAGAGAGGAAAGGGGAAAGGGGAAAGGGGAAAGAATGAAGGAGGAAGGGTGAAAGTATGGGAGACAGTAGGGGAGCGGAGAGGACGACGCGGAGTGAGGAGGGGAGGAGGATAGGAATGTCGAGGATGACAAAAGCAAGGAAGAGGAGAAGGGGACGACGCGGAGCAGGGGAGAATGAGCGAGGAGGAAGTGAAGCAAGGTAGGGAACGGCGTCGCGGACGAGGAGAGGTGCTCATCCTCGCCATCCACCCCCATCGTCCTCATCCTCCTCGCGCTCGCTCGCCCACAAAAGAAAAAAAAAAAGGTGGGGATGATAAGATAAACGATCGAAGGGAGGGAATGAGGGAGGACGCCCGATAAGATAGAGGGGAAGATGGAGATGAGATAAAAAAGCGGAGGCAGATAAGCAAAAACGAAAGATGCGATTGGGGCGATCGGATAAGATAGAAGGGAGTGGGGAAGTGGGGAAGGGAAGTGGGGAAGGAAAGTGGGGAAGGACAGAGAAGGGAAGGAAGGAAGAAGTGGGGAAGGGAACGAAGCGTCCGTCTCCGTCTTTCTTTCCTCTTTCTCGGTCGGGATGTGGAGGTGAGGGGGAGGGAAGACGTGAAGTGGAGATGTTAAGGAAGAGGTGCAAGTCCAGGAAGGACGGAGGGAGGGATAAAAAGTGCGGACGATGAAAAAGATGGGGAACGAAGTGTAAAAAGTGGGAAACCCTCCGCCCCGCATCTTCCATCCAATCTGATACCGATAACCAGACATAGATAGACGGAGATGGGACGATAAGATGCAAGTGCAGACCCGCGACGTCGCATCTTACCGCACCTCCACATCCCATATCCCATTTCGCGGCTCCCAATCGCGCCTGTGCTCTGTATGGCAAGAAGGCGAGATGGTAAGAAGGAGCGAGCGAGCGGGTGCCAATGGCAAAATGGGCGAGCGATCGGGTGGGGGCAAGGAAGGGTACGGCATGGGGTGGAAGGGGGGGAAGTGGAAGGGGAGGAGTGGAGAGGGGAAGGGGGGGAAGGGGGGAGTCGAAGGGCGGTGGGGATTGGGAGGAAGGGGAGGAGGGATGGAGGGGGTGATAACAGAAATGAAGGTCGTCGTCGCCAGGATAGGAAGGAAAGGAGCATCGGATCGGAAAGGGAGGGAAGGAAATGAAGGGTCGCCGCCGCCAGGATGAGAAGGATTGGAGGGAGGGTCGCTGCCATCGCCGTCGTCGCCGTCCTCCAGCGCACCGTCGTCGTCCTCGTCACCACCGCGTGCACGTCGCGCCCAGGCCGTCCGCATCACCGCCCTCGTCCCGTCCCGGCCAAAGAAAAAAAAAGAAACCCCCAAAAAATCGCGCCTCCACAGCAAAGAAAAAGGCCAAAGAGGCCAAAGAAGCTACGATCGCCCATCTCCCGCCACAACGGGCCTCCGTCAGCGCACGTCCGCGCCAAACCGTGCATCTGCTAAGACACGCCCCGCTCCCCAGACGGCGCTCTTTCTCTCCCGCTCTCCTCCCCGCTCTCCTCCGCAAAAAGCGCTCTCCTCCACAAACTCCTCCGCAAAGCAAGCGGGGTGCATCCCCTCCCCGGTCTCCCCCTCCGCACCAGCTCCTCCAAAAGCACCCCAATGAATCCGAAATCGAAGCCCCCGCTCTCCCCCAAAAATGGAGTATACCAAAACCGAAGAACAGGGATGATAAAACCAAGGAAGAAGACTCACCACACGCATTACAGATATTATTCCCCACATCGTCCCTCCTCCACAGCGGCGTCGTGCTCGTCCCGCAGTTGCCGCACGCGAGCGCGTTGATCTTGCCTGCGCCTTGGGTGGAGGGGATGCTGCCTCCGTTTGCGGTTTGGCTTGCGGAGTTGGGGCCGTTTGCATTATTTTCTTGGGCAGCGGCAGGAGGGGCGGAAGCAGAGGTAGGGGCGGCAGGTGCGGAAGTAGTAGGAGGCGGGGAACCTGTGGGGAGGGAGAGTTAGTACGGATCGAAGAATGAGCGAGAAAGGGGAGAAAAGAAATGGCCGAAGCGGCAGGTATGCGAGAGGCGGTGGGATGAAGCGACAACGTACCATGATGGAACGACCCCGCCGGACTCCCCGCACCGACGGGCGGCGGCGTCGGGTTCAGAATCTGCCGCATCGACGCCGGCTCGTCTCCCCCTCCTCCGCCGTTTCCTTGTCCTCCCCCATTCGTAAAGCCGTTCTGCCCCTGCCCCCCTTGTGCGGGACCCGAAAGGTGGCCGTTCGGCGCATGCGCACCTGCCCCCTTGACTCGAATGCGAATTCGAAAGGTGGTTATTGGCGTTGTTGGAGGAAGAAAGGTGCGCCGAAGAGGAGTTGGAGAGAGAGAGAGGCGCGCCCCGCTATTATTCCACGTCGGACACCCGCTGCACGCGCTCGTCCCGCCCGTGCCGTCGCAGCGGCCGTCGCCCGGGCACGTTCCGCCTCCTACTCCTCCGTGGGCTTGCGCTCGTTCTGCTCCGGTGGGCGCGGCGCCATTCGCACCTACACCCGCGTTTGTCAGCACCCGAATTATATATATCGGGAGGCGAGACGTACCTTGCGCATACGAATGAGACGGGTGCGAAGACGGATTCGCAGCTGGGTGCGTGGCGCCCTGCCCCTGCGTAGAGTGCGTGGAGGGGGAGAGCGACGGGGGGCGCGGCATGTTGCGCGATTTTTGGTAGAGGCCTGGAAGAGAGGGAGGGGGCATTTTGGTTAGCAAGGCTCGCGGGTATTGGGTATGAGCGGTAGATAGGGACGGCTCCGCAAGCGGCGCAGCGAAAAGCCAAGAGCGAAGAGATGGGGAGGGGAGGAGATTCGGAGAAACGTGAAACGTAAGGAGAAGGATGGAGAATATGAAGATGAGGGTTTCGGATGATGGATGGTGGCAGAAGAAGGAGGAAGGAAGGAAGCCACGACACGATTCGCGCGAGTTGTGAGTCAAGCGTAGACAAGGCTTGAGCCTCAAGCCGCACGCATCGATGCAGCATGCACGCCGCATCCAGCACGAGAGCATCGTGGCCTGCCACTTCGGACGCAGTAACGTGTAAGTGTAATGATCGACGCGGTATCATGTATCATGTATCGCAGCGATCATCTATGCGGACACGCATTGGCCTGCCTCCGAGCCAAAGCAACGGTGCAAAGGAAGAGCCACAGGAAGGGGAAGGGAGGGGACGGCTCATCGATGGGGCTCGCAATCCATAGAGGAAGGAGCAGAGGCACGAAAACGCAAGTACAGGACACAAGGGAGCAAGGTGGATGCAAGACAAGACAGACGACTCACCACAGGCATTACAAATAGGACTCCCATCGGGCGTGCGGCGCCACAGCGGCGTCTCGAGCGTCCCGCAGTTGATGCACGGGATGCGCGCAGGCGGCGCCCCATTGCTCGTCCCATTGTGCTGGCGCCGTTCGAGGAGAAGGAAAAGTCGTTGCCGTTGGGGCTGCCGCGCCGACTGGTATTGGCGTTGGGTGCCATTCGGATTCGGGGTGTGGGTGTGTGCGTGTGCGTAGTACTTGTCGTCGGGGCTCGGCGGGCGGCGGGTGTCCATTGACAGCATTTTCGTCCGTTCTTCCTCTTCTTCTCTTGGTGAATTATCTCCTAGTAGTAGTCCCAGTCGTATACAAAGCAAGCCAAGTCCAAGGAAGTAGCAAGCAGAAAAGCGAAGATTGTTTGCGTCGACGGCGGGCGAGGAAAAGAAAGAGCGATTGCGGCGTCGACGTGTGTTTATCTAAGATAACATCAGCCAATCACATGCGCACCCATTTCGTGATTAGATATCCAAACAAAGTGTGCATCCCCATACGGTAGTGATGGGATCTCGGTTCGGCGACGCCGTCCCCAGGCTGTCTGGTCGAGAACCCACCGCGCTGCCCGAGGAACGCAGGACGAGAATGGGCGCGGCGACGGTTATTTGCGTCAGGTGGCTTTTGATTCTGAAAGGAAGTGGATTTTGAAGAAGAGGCAAAGAAGAGGAGAGGAGGAAGGGAATCTTATCACGAAAATCAAATTCATTTCCGTCCGATAATCGCTTTGTCTTGTCTTGTCTTGGCTCGGGTTTTTGCGAGATAATTGTGTCTCATCTCATCTCTTCTCTCTCTTGTTCTCAACTTCTTCTAGACTCTCGTCCTCTCTTGTCTTGTTCTCCACCGCATCTCCGACCCGCCCCGACGCGCGTGCCCTATTTGTCCCCGAAACGCGCTATTCTTGCTTGCCAGCGCTTGCCCCGAATCAGATCAGTTATCATGTATCACCGACCTCGTCAGAGTCCGCGTCACCGATGCTGCCGCCCCTCGTTTCTCCTTTCTGCCTCCCGACGCGCGTCCCTTCCCTTCCTCCTTCCTCCTCTCTCCCCACTTTTGCCCTTTCCTCCTCGTCACTCCTGCCTCTACTTCCTCTCTGAGCGTTAAAGTAAAGAAGATGGGATTGACCCTCGAAACTGATCACCCAAAAAACCGCGACATAGATTAGATCCAGATTCGATTCAGATTGATTCACCCACCATCTGCGTCCGACATCCGTGCCCCGTCGGGCAATTAAAGCTGATTACTGATGCCCCTGATAACCGTGATCACTGATATCGATGTGAAGGGCGAAGGGTGACCATCAAGAGGAGGAAACAACCGAGCGACCAGGGAACAACCCGAGCGCTCGACCCTGTCGACTGTGTGCGCGAATCGGGTTGTTCCAGACCTTCGTCGCGTCGTCAGCACGGTCTTTTTATCGGATATCCAGGGAAAGTCGAGTACTGAGCGGTCGCCTCAAGACGGAACTTGGACCACGCGAGTACATTATACGCCCCCCTCCCCCCACAAGGCCTTGGATCGTTCTAACTTGTCTCACTTCAAAATTCGACAACTCCTTGGCATCACTTCAAATCCGTCCATCCAATACTTACAGTTACACTTACCTCTTCAAAGAAGCACTGGATTTTCTTAGTTCTATTCCTCTTGTTCCCCTGGTTCCCCTGCCCTTCTTGCAATTGCTGTCGCATTAATATCAAATCTGCACCCACTCTGGCACCACGCAACTAAAATCCAAGCTTCACCCCGCTACGATAAATTTTCTTTGTCCCAGCTCGACTCAACTCCCAACTTGGCCGACCCCCTCTAATTAACCCCGGCCCGAGGGACCTCGACTCTCAATATCTCGTTCTCGATAGACATAGACCCAGTGCTCTATTCGAATTCTTCTTCTGGCTCGAGTGGGGCGTCCTTCTGAATCCTTCTTCCCGTCTTAGTCGACGTCAAATCCTGGTGCTTGAGTTATTCTCGTCGAAGCTGACAGGCCTGCCTGATCGTTCCAATATCCCTTCCGAACTCCTCGCGATCCGTTTTTTCTCTCCTCATCATTGTCGCAAAAATACTTGGTCAAGTCCAAACTCTCTGTCTCGGGCTCTGCTGGCTGCTTACCACTCCTTCGTTTCAAAACTGGTCTCCTCGTTCGAGGACGACGTTGGATACACACACGCTCCGCAGCACCGGTTCAACTTGCACTTGCACTTCTCGAAGCCGAAGCCAAGAAAGACTCAACTACATATAGCGCAAGTCCGCCACGCCACAACGCCCAATAAGGATTCCTCGTTCCTGCATCCTGGTTTTCCCGCTCTCGTCTGCTTCTTCATCTTGTCTCTCCGATTGGACTATCTCAAGGCAACGTAGAAGGATCATCTACATGTTTGACTTGACTTCACGAACGCGCCCACAGATTACGATTTCATCCGCTCCTCTCGAAGGCAAATAAATGCAACTCTGACCACCGTTCTGTCAACTTGTCCAGCAATATTAATTTTCTGAACCAGCACGCCGCTCTGCCGCTTTTCTTCAAAGTAAGGGCGAACACACGCTGCGCAGCACCGGTTAAACCCGCAATTCTCGAAGGCCGAAGCCAAGAAAGACTCAACTACATATAGCGCAAGTCCGCCACGCCACAACGCCTAATAAAAGGGTTCCTCGTTCCTGCAGCCTGGGTTTACCGTTCTCGTCTTCTACATCTTATCTCTCCGATTGGATTATCTCAAGGCAACGTAGGAGAATCATTTGAATCCTCACGATTCCATCCCGAACGCCCCCACAATTTTATCCGCTCCTCTCGAAGGCAAATAACCGTGAAGATCAGTCGGTTGACTTCTCCACTGACAGCGATATTATTTTCTGAGCCAGTACGTTTTTCCATGGACACGCTTTTCTTCAAATTACTTAATGGCAACCCCACACTCCGCAGCACCTCTCAAGTTGAAGCCAATGAATATAGCCCTCCGCCCGAAGAGCACCCAACATCGCCACGCCAAGTCCTAGTGTCTCACGTGCCGCACACCCCAAGGCTCAATAAGGCCTCCAAGTTCCTGAAAGCTGGGTTGCCATTGATATTCTGGTCCCCCTTCGTGCACGCGCTCCGGCGCATGTCTGACCCTCGGAATGGTTATAGTTGCAATGCATAATATCCCATTCGTGTTCGGCACGCCCGAATTTTAATTCTCCGACTCGAACTTGAATCTGGCAATAATGCGCACCTTGCTGGAC